>JADRCD010224012.1:6551-36781 GCA_019843815.1 Montemys delectorum | reverse complement strand
ATAAAGCGACAGATACACGTTTTTGATTTTGCCATGGGTTTAGATGGAAAGTGTGTCAACATATGAGCACATGAGGTCAGCATCAGAGGAAGCTGTGGAGCTGTAAGGAGGAAGGCCGGGGGGATTGGGAGAAGCCCTTGGCAGCACTCGAGGTGTGTGTGCGCATAGGCATTAAGGAAAGAACTCTATGTGTTTACACACTGCTGCCTCCTCACTGGAACATTAATTCACAAGTACTTATTTTAGCTCACAGACTCTTTCATGAGGATTGCATATCCATGGTAAAAATTAGGCCTCACCTGAATATTCAATATGGCAGGCTATGGAAGATCTTTAATGTTTTAAAGAACTGATGGATACTTTTGATTTTTTCATAACTATCAATGCTGAGAAGGCCATGCTGCATACATGTAACAGTCCGAAATACAGAAATATGTGTAAGGCCATTGTAAAAGCTGTTGGAATTCCCACCTGGATCCCAAGCTAAAATTAATTGAATGGTATTGTTTAGGAGCTCAGCAGTGACTTGGATAGCAACTCTTACAATCAAAGGTTCAAACACAATATGATCCAAATGTATACCCATACAACACTCTCCGGTTGAAGTAAGATGACAGGAACATCTTTGTTTTCTATAATTCAGCTGCTACATTTCTATAAGAGCAGAAAGCTGTGCGTACAGTAAAAACACCGTAGTCCGTAGCATGCAGTGCGCCTGAGCATGAAGTTCCAGTGGACTTGTTGGGATGAGCGCCGGCACGTACAAGCGTCCAGGGCTCATGTGTGTTCCGAGCTGAGACTACAGTGGAGCTGTGCAGTGTAACACAGGTGAGCCTAGCCTGAAGCACCTTGGAATTGTTACACAACTGAGGTTGAATATTTGGTCATTGCACATCCAGGAGTCTTCTGCTTTTGTCATTATCTTTTGAACTTTCAGTTAAGTGGCCCTGTAGTGGGGTCACAACTTACAGTTAGAAGCTGGGCTCTGTAAGGTCTTTAAATATGCACACAGTATTCACCAGTGCAAATGCCTAGTGAAAATAGAACATATTTATATATTTTACATTGCTAATCCCACTACTGTGGTGGCATGGGAAGCTGGGTAGCCAACTGATAGTTAATGAAAAATATTAGAAATACTGGCTTTCATATCTATATAGGTGTACATATATATCATGTGTGTATATATATATCATAACTATACATGTGTGTGTACATATATTTATTTATATCATAACTAATTTGAATCACTACTCCATTGACTAAATACTTACAATGCATTGTATGAAATACATCTCCAGATGCCCCACCCTCACCCTGAAGGCTATACCTTACTCATTTTCTTTTCTTTCAATAAGCCAATTTTGCTATCTTCAATCAACTGCTTCTTATGTTGAAGCAAAACAGAACAACAACAACAACAACAACAACAACAACAACAAAAATCAACATTGAGATTTTCCTAAGCATTTAGAAAGCAGTCGCGCAGCCTAGTACTTGCTGAGGCCTTGTACGAGCCCTGGCCTGTGACCTGAGGGAACATTTTTGTTTGATACAGTTAGCATCTTCTCCAAAGGCTGAGCGTATGTCATGTTCCATATTCGGGGAAGGGGGGGGGGGGCACCCCCGGGGAAGCTTGTGATGAATGAACAACTTAGTAAGACAAAGAATGGACACTGTAAAACCATTCCTTAAGACACGCTTCTGTCAAGGCCATGTGTCACTTTAGGATTTAAGGAAGCATATTGGCATCTTCTATGTGATTTGATGCTTCAAGCACTTCTTTCCTTAAAAAGGACAAAAAAAAACCCCACTGTTTTTCTTTCCTCTCCTGTTTGTCTCATTTCCTCCTCCTCTTTCCCCGTTCCCCCTCCCCTTCCACTTCCCTCTTCCCTTCCCTCTTTCTCTTCCCCTTCCCCTCTTCTCTGTGCTTCCCCCTCCGTCTCCCTGCTCCCTGCCCCCGCTTTCTTCCCCTCCCCCTTCTCCTTTCCCTGTCGTCGGAGAGACTAAGTTCTTTTAACTAACATCCCATCTCTGCCAGCAGAGGGCACTGTTTGCGCGTTCAAGTAGATGTCCTGGCTTTGTCTTTCCAGTGTGAACAGTATCTGAGTCACAGGCAGGCACTCTATTCGACCAGAAAGATGCTGGTGAGAAGGCCTGCCTGAGTGGTAGTGTTTCAGCATCATTTTTGCAGAACATTTCCTTTGTTCTCGGCTGCTTGGAGGGACGTTCATTGCAAATACCCTTGTAGTTCCCGGTGGAAATATATATGTTTTGAATGTAGATGAAGGCACTGGTATTGGGTCACTCAGCGTCTAAAAAAATCACAAGTGCTTCAAACCACTTTAGGTGTCAGATTCTGAATCAAGGTATCAGCCCCAGAGTAGCTCGGCTTGCTGCGGGACCATCATGAATAATTTCTGTAGCAGCAAATGACATCATAAAGCAATCAGGCATTCCCTGCACATTGTAATCGATGAGCTTAGATGTCTTCGGATGGAAGGGTATGGTGAAAGACATTTTTTCCTCTCACAGGGCTTGAGCACTTTAGAATTAGTCAGTGGCTGCCTATCAAAAATAAAGTGAGTCATGTTCAGCTTCCAATATATTGTGGAATATTTTCTCAAGAGTTTCATATACATCATTTATGATATTGGATTATATATATTTTGTGGTAAAGTGCTTTTGTATTTTTATGGCAATTATTTTTTAAAAGATGTACATAGTATAGATGAGAACGACCCACTTTAACAATGAAAGTCACGATTAGGCAGTCACCAATTTGATTTTGGCATCCCTCCCTTCTCTGGCCTCAGTGTTTCTCTCCACTCAAGTGTAACTTAATTTTGGAAACTGTTTTTTAGTTCCCCCCTCCGTCTCTGAAATAGTCAGCTTGTCTTGCTATTCTCTAAGCTACTACTTTTAGCTGTTAGCTGCGGTTTGACTGTAGCAAGATTATGTTACCCAGGTTTGTGTGTGTGTGTGTGTGTTAAAGCTTGGTCGCCAGTGTGGTGATGCTGGAGATAGGCACCTTTAAGAGAAGGCAGGGTAATTACACCAAGGTAATTATTTCACACGAAAGGGATCAAAGCCATGTGTATGGGAACCCGCTGACTTCCTCTCAGAGTGGGTTGTTATAAAACATAACACTCACCTTTCTCATGATCTGGCTTCCTGCCTCTGCCATGTGTTGTCTCTTTCCTTGCACCGGCTCCCCCACAACACCATCTGCCACAGGGTAGCACACCCAGGGGACTGTCACCAAGAGCCAAACACTCTAGGTTTACCCAGTGTTGAATTGTCAGCCTCAAAAACTGTAAGCTAAACATCTTTTATCATTCCACAACCCAAGGTGATTTGTTATAGCAAAGCAGAGTGGGCTTGTCTAATACTGTGAGTTGTCCTTTTGGGACGAACTGATAGATAAGCATGTCACCTTAGGCACTCTGTCCCTCCACTCACCATATTTCTGTCAAATCTCTGTTGGTTACCTGTGCAGCCGCACAGAGAGCACTTACTCCTTTCACGGTGAGCAATCTATTCTGAGTGGCCTTGCTGTTCTCTGACACCTCTGTCATCCAGGTTTTGTAAATTTCCTCTATGTTATCAACATTGCTAACATTTCCCTGGTGTTCTCTGGGCACAATTATAACTTCTTTGTCTACAGTATATGAACTCCTCAATGGCATTTACCCTGAAAGTCAGGGTTCCTTCTCATGGTGACTGATAGTGTGTTAGTTATCATTGTACTCCTGCCTTCTTATGGCGTGGTGTGTTTATGTGTGTGCGCGTGTGTGCGTGTACACGTGCACGCACACGTGCGCGCGCGCGCGCACACACACACACACACACACACACACACACACACACTCGAGTGCTTGCATGTATTTGCATGTGTGAGGGTGCTTATGCGTGCACATGCCTGTGGAGACCTAGGGTTGATGTGAGAAGGCTGCTTTGATTGCTCTCTACCTTATATAATAAGGCAGGGATCTCACTGGGACTGATACTTCGCTAATTTGAGTAGTCTCAAGTACCAGGATTGTGGGCATGCTGCCGTAGATTTGCAGGGTTAGGTGGGTGCTGGGCATCTGAGCTGCGGTCCGCAGGCTTGCGCAGCCGGCTTTCCTCTACCCATCGACCCATCTCCCCTCCGCCATTTTTATTTTCTTAAATGCTGTTTGCCTTTCTCATGTTTGCATTTTTCTTTTCGTTTTTGTTTTCCTTTTCCATTAAGTTAGAGATCTGAGTTATATAATCCCTCCCCCCACCACCGAAATTTCTTCTGCGGCTGCTTCAAGACAAGCGTGAGCACCCCACCACTCGGTCTGTGGCTATCTCTGATGCTTCCTTCGTTTTCTGTGACCCGCCTTTCTTGGTGTCCTTCTTGTTGCCATGGGATGTGCCCGCACAGCCCGCAGGAGAGTTGGGGAGATGTATTTTTCTGTGTCCTCCCAGTTCGTGGAAATCAACACATGGAAGTATGTTCCACACCCATGTTTAAATAATGATATAAATCAGTATGGAAGATACATTTTTAAAGTAGCCTCTAGAACTTTGAAGGCATTCTCTCTTTCTCTTGAGTGTCTGATATGGTGCTGTGAAGTTCAATGCTGTGTAATTTTTGCTTTTTGTGTAGAGGATCTGCCTTCCTCATGGCCTATAGGACGGCCACTTGCAAGCTCAGCCAGTCTGACACCTTAAGCCTTTTAGGCACGAAATTCTGTTGTATCTTTCAGATGAACAATGCCCTCCCCTCCTTCCTTTCTTTCCTCCTCTCCACTTTTATACTGCTTTCCCATAATTCCTAGTAATTACACGTTAGTTTCCCTAGAATCATGTTTTAGTCTATTTTAATTTTATCTTTTAGGGGATTTTTTTTTTAAATTAAATTCTACAATTCTTATTCCTTGTTCTGAAGCTTGGTTTGTTCTTTGCCTAGCCCTTTCTGTTCTTGCCTACTACAGACAATGCATTTGTGAATCTTCCTTATAATATTAGAATTTTTCCAAAAATAGACTCTTCATATTTTCAACTGTATGTGAGAGTCAGTTTGTAGTGTAAACGTTCCTCCTCAGAGCCGCTGTATGGCATCTCCCCTCCCCGCCACGTGTGGGATCTGTCCCCACTGTGGAGCACAGCAGGCAGTGTGCATTGGGCTGTCCTCTCCACAGTGGAGAAACAGCTTTCCTGGAGCTCAGTTCTCCTTGGGTTCCTCCTGATGCTAGGCTTGTGTTTTACACACGTCCCTTTGCAGTCTGAACCTTCACAATCAGGAGCGCTGTGCTCTTCACAATCAGGAGATGATTCAGTCTCATCTCCACATCGCTCTCCTCTCTCTGTTTTGCTCTGATCTGCTGTCTTGTCTTTGAGTTGCCTGTCATCAGTTACACATCTCCCATCTTCTGAAAACTTGTAGACCTGTTTTATCAATAGAAAACAACTCTTTATTGCTATTGTTACCTGATGAACTTGTATTTATTTATGTTCTCTGTCTCTCTCCCTATGTGTGTATGCCCCCCCTCTCTCTTTCTCTCTCTCTCTCTCTCTCTCTCTCTCTCTCTCTCTCTCTCTCTCTCTGTGTGTGTGTGTGTGTTTGTGTGTGTGTGTGTGTGTGTGTGTTCCTGTATACAAGCCCACTGAGGTCAGACGAATATGTCAGTGATCCTTTACTAGTCTCTGCCTTGTTCCAACGAGACAGATTCTCTCAATGAACTTAGGAACTTAAGGCTCACTGGTTCAGACAGGCTGGCAACCCATCATCCACCCCCTAGGATTTGCCTGGTTCACTGGTTCAGACAGGCTGGCAACCTATCATCCACCCCCTAGGATTTGCCTGATTCTTTGCCCCACACAGTGCTGGGGTGACACATATGCTCTGCCATGCTCATCTTCTTGTGTGTGCTGGGGGACTGAACTACCCAGGCCTCCAAGCTTATTCAGTAAGCAGTCTTATGCACTGAGCCATCAGCCAGGCCATGGGATTCTTTAATAACACTTTAGTGGGGCTTTGGGTTAGAAGAGACTATAAACCCATGCACAATCTACCATCCTTATCCAGAATCCCAGACTAGTTTGTCTGATCTGAAAAATTCTCTACAAAGTATTTATTCATAGCTCATTTTGAAACACACACACACACACACACACACACACACACACACACACCTCTAAGGCTTAGGGATCATCTCAGAAGTGGAGACAGAAAGACGATGGTTTGAAGGGACTAGGTATATATAGTAAAGCAGTATTTACTGGATATAATAGGGATATTGCACACATGAACTCACAGCAACTCTATACACTAGACTGTTACACAAGACCAGCACAAGACCAAGCCATCCAAAGTCCCAGCATGGGTGACGGAGGAGCTGCTGGGGAAGGAGAGTCAGTGAGGCTTTCAGAGACTGCCCCTTGCTCCAGTGGAGGGAACAAGGGTGAATTTGAGCAAATGTGTTATATGCATGTATGGAATTCTCAAATAATACAAATAGATATCTTTTGGCATACTTCTTTTTTTCCTGTCCCAATACTAACAAATCCTTTTATTCTGTGCCAAGTGGTCTACCCCAAACACTAAATGAACTCAATTAATATTGGAATATGTAATACTAACTCAAACATCTGTTTAATCCATTTTCAGTAAAAAAAAAAAAAAAACCTTCAATTATTATAATTTTTGGTTCTTTATAACAATACTGTGAAGTAGATATTATCACTATCTCATTTGAAGCTGGAAATGGAGATTTTTCAGAAAGAGGATGAGTCTGCTTAAGATCAAAGAGCCGATGGCTGACTCGCTTAGAGGCAACCTTCTGGTGCGTTTTAAACCCTGTACCACACTATCTCTCTACTACCCCACGGATAAGATCAAATAAATGCAGCAGCACAAACAAATGATTTAATCTGTCTGCATAAGTTCCTACTGCCCCAGGGCTTCATGGGGGTGCGTTCTTCTAAATCTTGGGTATGTGTTTAATAATATTTAAGACTAGTCCTGAATATTTGGTATGGTTGTAGCAGTTCTACATTTTATTACATGAATGTATGGAAGACTTCTCTGTACAAAATGAACCCTGTTATGTAAAGGAAAGTTGTGGTTTCCATGGTGGGGGCCACGGCGAAGGTGCAGCTATGTTCTTCTAATTGCTTTGTATTCTTCTACATCTTGTCACATTTTAGGTCAGATAATTTGGCTTATAGCATTCAAAACTGTATTAATTATGGGATTTTATGATGGGGTTATGCAGTATCTGTTTGCCAATTGGGAAAGAAAGATAATTATACTTGAATGTAGGTCACATTTAAGAAACTCTTTCAGGCCTATGGGAACCATGTTTCCTTACAACTCAATGTTAATGACATTGTGGAGTGTGATATCTACTGTGTGACCCAGTTCTTTGGGGTAGAGATGAGTTTTGCCTTTTTTTTTAAAGTAGGTGTACTTAGGAAGAGAAACTTGCTTGATTTCCTGTACGGAAATCTGGTCAGTTGTGGGAGGTGATGAACTGGATCTTGTTGGTTCTATATAGCTCACAAATCCAAGCTTTGCCAAGTTGGATGGCTACAGGTGCCTTCCTAGGGTTACTTATCATAAACATCACTCTCCCGAACCCCTCAAAGTGTTTTCCACTGATTTTCTTTTTTCTGGGAAGATTTTTATCCTCTATATAGTAGTTTCAATTATTTATTAACCTCGAAAATTTATTGATGTTCAGACATTCAGTATCTTGGATCTGCTCTACTCCTGGATGGATTATTATTATTTTTTTTGCTTCATTTTATCCAGTAATAAACCTAAAAATTAAGAGTGGGGTCCAAGGAGACATCCCAGTCAATTAAATGCTTGCCATGCTTGTAATCCCATGCAGTACTGGGAGGTGGACTTCTGCTCCTCACTGGCCAGAAGATCACCTCACCATTAAGTGACCCCTTGCTAAAGGAAGTCAATGGAGCCTTATTACACCCAGGGTTGTCTTCTAAATATACACTTGCATGAGTGTGCAGGTACAGGCATCCCACCTCCAACAAGAACAAGCTCCCCGGAACCTAAGCATTTGGTGTGAGGATGTATCTCTGCCATGCCTAATTAATCTCGTAAATTAAGGTATTATACTTACTATTCCCAAATCTCTGCCCTATCCCACCCAATCTATTCCTCACCACCAGGAAAGTAGATAGATGTAAGAGAATAGTGGACTGCTTAAAATCGATTTCACGGCACACAATGAAAATGCTTTCCAGGGGTTTCAGGTGAGAGCCCTGAACGGCGTGTGATTGCACATGAGATGCGGCTAGTTCCACAGTCCTAATATGCAGAGCAAAGTTTGGGCTTTTGACACTGTAATTTAGATGATTTAGTGGTCTAACCGGTGCCGGGCTTAGGGGAAAATTGCTTCTCTGAACAAGGAAGGAGGGAATCAGATTAGTGTAAATTTTAATTGACAACTTTAACTTAGCTGGGATTTTATCTGAAATATTTCTCCTTTCAGGTGTCTTTATCTTTGCCGTGTATGTGTGTATATAGCATCAGGCTCCGCATTGCTAAAGCTTACAATTTGGGATAAAGAGAAGGATATGGAGGTCAGCTTTAGAGACAGGGCTTATTTGTAGACAAGTCAGGTCAATAGCATGTGCATGCAATTAGCACAGTAGCTTGGCTGAGTCTCTCGAAGGAAGCTTCCTTCCTATTCTGCTTCCATTGACAACCTATCCATGAAACTTTGATGCTGTTTATGGAGCACAGTAAAAACTCACAGGGATCTATATGGTCCAGATGCATCTCCTTGCCCAGTCGTTCATACTGAGTTCTGCAAGAGTCCTGAGTAGGGAGTCTATAAAATTCAGCTACTCATAGGCCGACGAAGGCTGTTAATTTCCACTTCAGAGTTCTTTTAGGTGATGCATGAGCTGCTGGCTTCAGCAAGGTTATGAACTTCCTTATGAGTAAAGAAGTCTGAGATCAGCATTGACCAATCGGCGAGCTGGGCCTCCGTAAACCAGCTGTTGTTTGTCTTTTGGGTGTAGTATGTTTAGCTTACGCTGTTGACCACAGTTCTAAATGGGTGTCTCTTGCTAAGCCATTAAGGGAACAGTGTAATCTTCAGGCCACGGGCGCATGAAGAAATCCTTCAATTATTCTCGACACTCCAGAGGCCTCTAAGCAAAAGGTGGATTTATTACGATTTTTTAAATTGAGATTTGTAAGATACCTAGGAAAGAGTGAGGAACACTGCCTTCATCAGGCTGGGCATTGCTCAAGTTTCAATTCAGGAAGAACTGGAGGGCAGCTGTAAAGATGTGAGTAATAGCAAGATCATTCAGGTCAGTAGGTATGCCCCAATGGTTTGTGGGTAGTCATCCTTTTACTTCAAGATTTTAATTTTTTTTCAGATTTTAATGCCTTTAATGTGTATTTATACTGCTTTTCCTCCTTCCTTTCCTTACTTCATCAGCCCCTCCTAGCAGCTGCCCTTTGAACTCCTCCCATAACTCCCATTCTCACATTGATAATCTATTTTTCATTATCTTTTTCATTATATTTGTTATTGAGGGTGCTCATTTTTAAATTTTGGAAGATCTATACTTAGAGGAAGAATTAGGGTTGTTTAATTTAGTTGTGTTCTTTTTAACCCTCTAGGGCAGTGGCTCTCAACCTGGGAGTCACAATCCCTTTGTGAGGGGTCACGTATCAGATATCCCGCATGTAAGATTTTATAGTTTGTAACTGTAGCAAAATTACAGTTATGAAGTAGTAACAAAATAATTTTATAGTTGGGGGGGATCACCATAACTTGAGGCACTGTATTAAAAGGTTACAGCATTAGGCAAGCTGAGAATTACTGTGCTAACTAAGACTTGCAAATAATATAAAGAAGTTGTTCCATGGACTGCCAAAAGTGGAAATGAGAGGAGAGACAGGTTTATTCGTGTAAATAAATATAAAGTCATATTAGGAAGGGGGTGGTGAGTGGGTGGAGGGAAAATAGACATGGATTGGCATCTACTCCCGTCCTATGCCTGTCTCACTTCTAGGCAGATGGTTTTGCTCATTACTTCATTTAATCTTCACTAAGGCCTAAAGGTTTTTATTATCGTCATTATTATAAGTAAGGAAACTCAAGGGAAAAGTTAAGAAAACCACCTTAGGTTACAAGAAAAATCCACAGGGAAGGTATTTTATGAACTCTAGTGTCTAACTAAAATCATGCTTTTCCTGGCGCATCACAGGTAGGTACGGTTTTCGTTCTCATTGAATGCCATTGGTCTCTGACTGTTCAGGTCACCTTAACGCTTTCAGGTCATGGCTGATTGAATAATCCTGTTTTGTAGGCATTTGTGGAGCCTGGGTAGCCACTCACGTGAAGACTCATTCATTCGCTTAACACACAGTTGTTCCCTGTGAAGTGCTGAGCTAAGGACTGGTATTCAGTCAGATGCTGAGAGGGATGGGATTCTGAGAGACCAGATCTTTTGGGTTCAGACTCCATCTTCGAGAACCTGACCTAAGGCTGGACTCAAGTTAACTAACAGGCCAGTACCTAGCACCAGCTTCCTGGTTATTCCCCAACAAATCTGCACCCCCCAAGTTACAAGCCCTCCCCTGACACTTCACTTCCTAACAACCACCAATCAGGAGGAAAACAGAAGTTAAGTTTATGGTTTGGCTCCCAGCACCAGCCAATTATATTAAAGGCCATAGTGGCCCCCCAATCAGATGTGTACCAGGCTAGACACCTCCTTCTTGCCTTTATAAATGTTTGCCTGAAACTGGGCTGGGGGCTCCACCCTCCTACTGTGTCAGGGTTGACAGGGGGCGCAAGTTTGAGCTTGAATAAAGAGACCCTAATGTGATTGCAACGGATTCAGCTCCTTGGTGGTCTTTTGGGGCTCATGAACGTTTCCTGCACAATAATTCCTGTCTATGGGGAATACTCTGGGGTGTATACTCTGGGGGTGAGTGTGCCTTTCTGGGTTCACTCTTTCCACATTGAAAGAGGCAAACTAACACATCCAATGAGTGAGACCAAATGGAATCAAATTCCAGGAGGTTATAAGAATGATATGAGTCAACTGAATGTTGTGGTTACATGTTTGCATATTACTAGGAACTTGGCCTGGCCTTAAAGCATGATGAAGCTCTAGGTGAGGAGGCTATTTTCCCCTTCTATTTCATTTGAAATGTTACTCTTCAACTGCTTGCTAGTCGTTTACTTTCAAGGATTATTTTTTGCTGGCTGTCACTGGTACCAAGATGAGTAGAGTAGAGCTCTTCAGTGTGGTGATGCCAACCCTGTTTGAAGGCGCAACATTTTCCAGAAAGGAAACAGAATTTTCACTTTTCAAATGGTACATGGTTTTTGTTTACAGTGCTCTGAAAGCGTTTAAAGTGAAGTTCTCAGTTGGTTGACATATCATGAAACTATCTATCAAATCATACTATTTTTAAAAGTCCATAAGCATGCAGAAAAATATCTAGGAAAAAAAAAACACACACAAAGGAGGGACCTGGGACCATAGCTCACAGTCAAATGGAATTTTATTCATGCCGTTATGAGATTTTCCTTAGAAAATGTATTCATGTATGATTCTTATAATTAAAAAACAAACAAACAAACAAACAAAAACAACACAGCAAGCAGTTTTAATGAAGACCAGCTTACCAATTTTATGATGTTCCAGGAGAGAGAGTGGATTGCTGACCTGAAATAAGACAAGGGATAGCATATCCCAGGAGCTGAGCACAAAAGCTCTCGCACTAGAAGGCTTGGGCTTGAATTTCTGCTCTCCTGCTCACCAGCTGTGTGTCACCTGGACACATGACCTGGCCTATTTGTCAAAGCTGTTTCATCCATAAATAGATTAGGACCTATAACCATAAATAGATTAGATTAGTGATCGTCTCGATCCTTAAATGACTTGGATATGGAAATACTTGATTATTCATACTAAGGACTCTGTGAATATTACCTAGTATTTTAGGGAAACAAACAAGATTGGAACGGGGGCATTGGGGAGAAGGGATAGATAATATTTAAGACCAAAGTGGATACTCAACTGATGCTGCCTTGAGGTATCTCTCAATAATTCTTTGACCATCACTTCAATTGTACAACCTGAGGTCATATGGGGAACCTTGTAAAGACTCTAGCAATCCTCTGGCAGGAGTTCAACTTTGCGATCGGAAACCAAGGGTCACACCCTTTAGTGGGTTGCTAACTAACCATACGACCCACCCTTTGTGCTTACATTTTTTTCTTGTAACTAGGACAATACTATTCATATTTTGACAGATATAAAATGGCTCCTCTCCTCTTTCCCTTCTTCACCCTGTTCCGTTTTCAACCATGGACAAATCTACTTCTCTGATGAAGAATGTTGTGGAAAGTCAAACAAGTCAAAGGAAAGACTTTCTCCCTCTCCCGCACTGTTTATATGAAAACACAAATGTCAAGGTGGGGTAGAGGTAGAAGGAACACCCTGGCACGCTGCTCATTGCTCTAATTATTGTAATACACGATGAGAAGACATACAGCATTGAATACATTAGTATTTATGCAGTGTCGAGAAAACTCTACATGGTTGTATTTTGAATAAGCAGCATCTACCAAGTTAGTACATCCCTCTTGTCTGACTTGTCTTTGAGTTTCTCAACAATTGCAGAAATTTGGTGTCTTATTTGCTTCAATTCATAAGACACTGGTAGAATGGGTTCTTAATTTCGATGCAACTCTCCTTTTCCACCCACTGTCTCATGTTTACAAGGTTTTTCATTATGACCCTAAGTGAAGTTTTGATGGCATTGTAGCCATTCGTCTGTCCAGGTGAATTCCTGTTCAAATTCTTTGAACTTTCCGTGGAGGTCCTTATTTAGCTTTTTTTGACCTTGCTGTGGGTCATAACCCTGGTCAATGTCTAGACTCTGCAAGAAGTATAATCAACAATCACATATATACATGTGATACACACACACACACACACACACACACACACACATTCTTGTTACTGTTGGCCTTGTAAAAGTTTTTTTGCATTTCCAGAGTGTGGATTTGTGTGCTTTGTGCTTTTCCTCATATTGGATTTTTCTCATTCATGTATTGGGAATACCTTCATGTGTCGTAATGAAACTGAAACACGATTCTCAACTGAGGATGTACTCTAATATCTTAGGAAACTCTAAAACGTGCTCTTGAAAACACTGCTTTATTGCAGTGTAATTGGCATATAATGAACTACATCGACTATGAGAGTACAATTTGTGAACCCAATTTTGAGGCTTTGTCTAGAAGCTCATTCTTAGGGATGAACCTGTCTTCCTTCCTGCCTTCAACCCAAGCCTCTCAGGGGCATTGCCTTAACTCTCTTTAATTACTCACCTTATAAAAGTCCGTTTTCAGTCCCTCTCAATCAGGCATCTATTCCCATTACTCAATTGAAACTGCTTTTTAAAGTTCAGCTGCCAAATCCGGTAGGTATTTGTCTAGCCTTTTAAAAATGTAAATTCTTTTTGACATTTGCCCCCATTGGCCAATCATTTATTTATTTATTTATTTACTTACTTACTTACTTACTTACTTGGAAATTTTAAACTTTCTTGGTATCTACAGCAACCACCTTCTGGCACTCTCTTACTACTGACATGGTTGCTTCTAAGTGCCCATGTTCCGCTGGCTCACACTTTCTTTTGTTTATCCTCCTTAGCTATCTCTGTCACTATACAATCCCTACGTGAGCACCAGCACCCAATGGCTCAGCAGTATTAAGTGCGTGTGAATGAGTTCCAGCAAATGATTTCATCTTGAGCCTTCCTGACACTCAGATCCATAGGCATAAATTGTTCTTTGGACATTGCCACCCACATATTCCATAGGCATCTGAAATAGTATCCTGAAAGTTCACCTCATTATACTTTTCTTCAAAAATGTCTCTTCTTCCTTAATTCTCTGGCCTAGAACACATGCATTTCCTGTGGAAAGCTTGCAGGGTTGCCTGGGGGAAATGAAGTGTTAATTCCAGAGGCACAAATCACCAACAAGCCTGGGCAGCTTCTGCGAACCTTGTATAACACGGCAGCAAGGGGGCTCAGTGGTGTGGCATGGTCACTGGAGAAGAGACCCCCGGGGGGGAGAGAGTTGTGACTGGCAGGGCTGACAGATGAAAAAAAAAATGTTCAAACATCCAAGCAGACGAGCATAGTGAAGGAGCTAAGTGCTAACTTCTACAGAGCAGAGACTTCATCCTTTCTTATACTCAACTTGTGGGGATTTTCCATGTGCCAGGAACTCATATAAGGAGAGGCCTCAGTGTATAGACAGGCGGAGGGGGGGTGCCCTGCTTCCACAAAGTTATATTCCACCACCACCTAATTAGACAATGACTATAGAAACACTAACAAGGATGTGTTTAGAAAGAGATAAATGCCTCAAGGAAAGAACAGAACGGCCTAGAAAGCGATAGGAGGCTACGGGGCGGGGGTGGGGGTGGGGGGGCAGGGAGGGGAGGCTCCTTAGACAACGTCTCGGGAGAAAGCATCTCTCAGGGGTGAGGCACTCCACCTCTTTGTTGGGTGGACACATGAAGCTTCCTTTCTCCCACAGCCCTGTAGAAAAAAAAGCTCAACCGATCCCAACCATTCGAAGGAATCCTTTGGATGAGTGGGAGGCCTTGCATTTATTAGGGTCTCTCCAGTGTAGTTGGGACAAGTATTTGTTTTACTCTCTTCAGTATTTGAGATAAGATGCTTGGTAAACTCTCCTTCCAGACTTAAATGTTGTGCGTGCATGTGTGTGTGCGTGTGGGGTGTGTGTGTGTGGGGTGTGTGTGTGTGTGTGTGTGTGTGTGTGTTTAATGGTTTAATGCAAGGGAAACATCTGAATCGAAAGGGACTTAACAATGAGAAAAGCTTGGTCCCCTCCTTACCATTAGCAGCATCTTCGAACCTTCCAACTTTTCTAACATACAAGGAGGAAATCAAACCCACTTGCCTTGTAAATGACATCCTGAGTGTTTATGGAGAAGTTGGATTCAGGGTACTGGATTCTGGAAACAGATTCTCCCAAAGATTTTCTAGCAGAAGAAAACACAAAAGGAAACACATCAACAAATGTATTGTTCAGGAATGATAAACACTGTTAATTAAAGAGGGGGTAGAGAGTTAAAAGTAATGAAAGAGATGAAATTTTAGAGAGAGAAGCATCTTCTAGGAAAGATATTTTTATTTGGGGGAGGGTGCAGTTCCCCCATTTATTTATCATTTTTTAAATCATGTATTAACTGTTGCAGGTAATGGGTTTCAGTGTGATATTTTCATCAGAGCACTTAATGTATTTTGATCATATCTGTTTCTATTATTCGTTCTTATCCCTTTTCCCCCTTGCACACCCATGTTCCTCTCCCTTTCACTTCCACAAACCATTTCCTTCCCCTGAACTTTATATATGAGCAAACCCACGTGACTCCTGTCTTTGTGAGACTGGGTTGTTTCTGTTAACATAATACATTCAATCTATTTTTTCATGCAAATGACATGATTTTATTATTCTTCCCAGCTGAATAAAGCCCCATTGTGTGTGTATATACACTGTGCTATCTTTACCCATTATCTGCTGATAGACAAGGAGGCTCACTCCTCAAGCCTGGCTGTTGTGAATGGGGTCATGATAAACAAGAGTGTGCAGGTGTCCTGCGGGGGGGCTGACTGATCCCCTTGGACATTCCCCAAGTGGTACAGCTGGATCATATAGCCTTTCTATTTTTAATTTTCTGAGGAAAGATGATACTCAGGTAGAGAGAGACACTTTCAGCCATGTGAAGGAGAGTTAGAGGAGACTGCACGATACTGAGGGAAGGAAGGAGGGAATGGAACCTTGTATCTTCACAGAAGGTAGGGTTGGCCAGTTTGTCTGAAGCATGGCACGAAGCGGTGAGCAATGAAGCCATTGCATCAAAGGCAAGGTCTCCTACACCATGGAAAGGAGCTGAAATATATTCTCCATTCACAGGGAAGCCAGGGAAAGCTTTGAATCATGGGAGTGACATCATCTGGTGCAATTAGCCTTTTAGCAGAAGCACTGACCGTTCTGTGGAAAACGGAAGCAAGGCTGTTCCTTAATCCGGGATGGTTTCTGGTGCATAGATGTATCGGACAAATATTTCTCAGGAAAAATAAAAGTCATCAACCTATTGTACATGTAAATGGATAGCTCTGGCCTTTACATGAGTTGTTTTCTTACTCCCTGAGAACAATGCTATCCGGGACGTGTAATGGATGTGGCTCGTTGTTCCCAAGGCCTGGGAACAAAGTGTTTTACCAAGACAGAGGGCAGCAAGTCTGTTAGCCAGAGGTATGGCCTGCTCGGCAAAATGAAAATTTCCCATTCTTGACTTCACTGTTTATATTATTTATACCTTTTTATAAGTGTGCCACAAACATGACATTTAGGCTAGAACACAAAGTCCCATTGCTCTACAGACTTCAGTGTCAACAGAAAACTGTTTTCTCCCATGTTTTCATTGTTCTCAATAAACCAAAGTCTTAAAATGTCTGAGTTCAGTTCTTGTACTGGAGATAAGGTTGATAAGGAGTTTACGTGTCATGTGTTTTGTTTTGTTGTAGAAGAGGGAGGCTATGTGTAAGATAGAGCCTTGCGACCCTACAAGAGAAAGGATATGAAAACGGATCGGTACCCAACTTTGTTTTAGATGGAGGATCTTCGAGTGTGTAGCAGAGGTTCCTCTGCCTAGACCATTTTGCTTCTTCCTTGGAAGTCCCCTCACCCCCAGGAGTCACAATTTTTCATAAGTAGTAAGGAAAAAGAACTAAAGAATTGCTACCGCTAAAGAGAATACAGAAGTTCTTGGGTCTTGATTTTCGCTGTTTTAAGTTTCTGCTTGAAGATGCTGGTTCTTAGGGAATGCATAATGCCAACCAGGGGGATTTCTGCTTGAGATTTTCAAATGACCCAGCAGGTCACTTGACAGAAGCTTGTAGGAAGCATTTTGGGAGGTCCATGGGCTTTGAAGTCAGCCTGGAAAGTTGAGTCCTGTCCCCAAGATTCTTGCTATGTGGCTTCCCACGAGGCACAGGAGTCTTTCCAGAGGAAATGAGGAGCCAGGGAAATCGCTGATTGTAAAGCACTTTGAAAATCCTGCTCCTCTGTTTTGATGATCATCGTTGTTCTTCCGTTGGCCAGTTTCTCCTTCTAAGGACAAATTTACTTAACAGACTTGTTTGGGTTTCTGGTAGCATCTTTACTTTGGAAGAGCATGTTCTGATGACTCAAGCACACATCGAAAGTTTGGAAGAATGACAGTCTTATTAGAAGGTTCTGGGACAGGTAGTCCAGGAAACTTAACTATAGCTTATCTTGAAGGAGCATCAATCCAGAGCTAAGGATGGCAGCAGTGTCTAAGGATGAATTCTGTCTGAAAAAAAAAGCAGGGGAGAGTCTTCACAGAAAGAGGTAACTCAACGGCCTGCACAGAGACAAAACAGACTGAGGAAGAACCTGTCTCAGATGTAGACCAGCCCCTGTGACGGACCTGGCACCAGGCAGAGGGATCCTTCAGGAAGGGCACCCCAGCAGGTACAGCCTGCATCCCGTGAGCAGGGCAGTAGCCAGCCAGCATGTCATTTTTCCAGCATAGCTGTCAACAGAAGGCTGAGAGAAGGAAGGAAGGGCAGGTCCCCACAGGCCTGGTGACAGGCACAGGAGAGAGTGATAATAACAGTGCTCTGCAGCCAGGCAGCAGCTATTTCAGAAATCTGGCATGAGAAGGAGGGTCTTAGAAAGCTTTCTTACCACTATGCCCTACCTTCCCACACCCCCCACCACCTCCCTACACACACACACACACACACACACACACACACACACTCAAACTCCCTCTGTTAAAAGTTATAGCTACTTATCTAGCAAAGGGTCTAGAGTTAGAAGGCTCTAGTTTCAGCTCTGTTTCATCACTGAAACACGTGGTTTTGAGCAAATTTCTCAAACCTTCTCTAGCACAGGGGCGCTGTGAGGAGGAAATGACGTCATGTACAGGATGTGAGACAGAAGTTCATTCCTAAGCCTAGGACATAATATAGACTCACTGAGTAGGATGAATGAAAACAAAACCTAGAGTCCAGCTCTCAAGAGAGGAAATGGCTCCACAACAAGAAGCTCTTGTGGTGGAGGGGCAAGCCCAGCCAAATGCCAGATCCCAGAGGGTGGAGCTCATTAACTGGAGATCTCTTTTGCCTGAGACTCCGGGTTGGTTCTATAGCATTGTGCAAGGCTGTGATTCTGGAGAGAGTCAAAAGGAGGCACGCTGTGTCCAGAAACATGGTAGGTATAGCATCTCACAGCAAGCAGAGGTGTGAGAGAGCTAAGTGGATGCAGCAGAGCCACACATCCACAGGCAAATCTGGAAGTCAGATAGAGATTGAGTTCTGAGGTCAAATCTCAGAGAGCTGGAGGTTGGCTTAAAAAAATAACCAGGACCCAGCCTGAAATGTTCAGGAGAGTAACACATGAGTAACCGTGGGTTTAGTAACAGATGGGCCAGGGTGAGTGAGAAAGTAAATGAGCAAGCATGAGCCTAGCTGGTTGGCTTGTTGGGCAAGTTCCAGTTCCAGAAGAGAAGGGCAGAGTTACCGGAAGGGTGAAGGAAGCCTTCTTTCCAAACAGAACGGTCATGATTGTGAGGAACATCGAGATGGAAATGAAAGAAGATGACAATGGTTTGAAGTTGGTAGCCTCTGTCTTAGCACAGAACAAAACAGGTATGTTGGCTAGTCTTGTGGCAAATTGACTTACAAACTAGAGTCATCTGGAAGGAGGAAGCCTCGATTGAGAAAATGCCTCCATAAGATCCATCTGTAGGGCATTTTCTTAATTAGTGATCAGTAGGGGAGGGCCCAGCCCATGGTGAATGTCACCATCTCTGGATTGGTGGTCCTGAGTTCTATAAGAAAGCAGGCTGAGCAAGCAACAGAAAGCAAGCCAGTAAGCAGCACTCCTCCATGGCCTCGCTTGCCTCCAGTTTCCTCCCCTGTCCTGGCTTCTTTTGGGGATCAACAGTGATAGGGAAGGGTAAGCAGAATAAACCCTTTTCTTCTCAACTAGCTTTTTGGTCAGAGTGTTTAGTTGCAGCGATAGAAACTCTAACTAAGCCAACAGTCATCTAGAAGGGATCAGCGGAGGATGGAGCCAGGGCTTGAGCAGAAAATGTCAACTTTCTGACTGTGGAGAATTTGTGAGGGAGCTGACTAGAGATGAGTCAGCCCATGATTGTGGCTTGAGCATCTCTGGAATGCACCTACCCAGGCTGGGGCTCACATAGAAACAGAAAGTCACCCATACAATGGCCAAAAATAGTAAAACCAGCCTCCACCCTCCATCCTAGCCACGGCCAATCACCTGCGCTGCTATTCCTACCTCAGCTTCTCTCTTTAACACCGATGTGCAGTTTCAGTCCTACCTCTCTCAGTGCAGGCCCAGCTCCGTGAGGCCACCCAGGCTACCGGGAGGCTTGCTGCCTGCTATGGGTTCTCACGAACTAGATTTGCACTAGATCTGCAGAATACAAATCCCCTTTCTTCTTGAAGTGCTGTTCCTATATTTTTTGTGTGATGTGATGGAGTCTTTCTCAATCAATTTGTTAATTAATTAATTAATTAATTAACAAGTGCACCTGTTGTTTATTTTTTTCGACAGGCTTGGTCTCCCTTGACTGTGCTGACCTTGAACTCTCCTTAACCTCCTGTTTCCACATCCTGACTGCTAGGATTACAAGTGTTCACTACAACATCCACTCCCAAGTCTCATGTTAAAAGTCACAAGACCAGGCTTTCCTGAAACCCTAAGGGAAGGCCTATTGCTACTCTGTGGTCAGATGTGGCCTCCACAGAAAGCGTATAACAAATAAAAAGGGCGAAATGTAGGATGCTTCCCTTGGAGGATAGGGTCTCCTATTCATAGGTAAGTCCCAGACACATGTCAGAAATGAAATACCTGAAGTAGGTTTCAAAGAAGCACCCCCCCCCCCCAAGCAAAGGTCTCACAACTTTTGCCCTACTTCCTGGAGTCTCTTGGTAGATTCCACCTGCTTTTATCCCTTCTCCCCAGGGTGATATTCATCTCCTCTAATTCCATTAGCTATGAAGTCTCTGTTTTGATAAATATATACACAAGGAACCTCCTAAGGACTATGGAAGAAGAAACAAGGGGCTTGGTTTGGGACTTAATGACTTAGAAATCTTACCATGAACTTCTGAAGTCCTGTGTAGGAAGTTTGCCAACAGGGTGTCACAGATAGAACAGGGAAGCCAGTTTTATAGTCTCTTCAGAGACTCCTGGCTCATCTCCTCAATTTCCCAGTGTGAACCTTGGTTGTAACCCTGGCTGGTTTAGCAACATGTCTCCCCACACAATGCCTGAATCAACATCTGAATCGTCATGTTTGAGGCTGGATGGGTCAACATCACATGCCTTACCATTTTGTAAGGCAATGTGAGACTGTCCCTCAGGGTCTTTTCAAATGACCTGTCTTTCAGAAGGACACACTCAGGTGTGGTCCAGGGATCATCTGAACCTCCGGAAGCTGTAGGTACAAAGCCCTTCATCGTGTGTTTGAGAGGGGCCAACCTGGGGGTAATTATTAAGTCTGCAGCAATAAGTACCGTGTAGACTGCCTCAGAAATGAACTCAATGCAGAAATTGAGTTCATGTGGCTTTCTGAAGTGCAAGGACAGATGGCATATGGGCTCAATTTTGCCTTCAATTTCTCTTTGAAGTTAATAGGCATGGCAGGTACTTATCTAATCATGCCATTTGGACCAGCATGTTCTGCACATTCAGGACTTTGTAATGAGATGCAATGTTTATGTTCCAGGCTCTTCCCTACAGACTGCAAAAATACCCTTTGCTCAATCCTGTCTAATCATTACAAGTGTCAACAGTCAAAGCTAATGACAGAAAGTAGGTTTATAGGGCAGTAACCCTGCCTGCTTGGCACAAAAGACCTATTCCCAGAAGGAAAAAAAAAAGATTTAAACAATTATGTGAACCTTGGTGTAGCTAAGGGAGCAGTAGTGGCATGGGGATTTCAAAATCATGATTTATTTTTTTTAAAGAATCAGACTGAGTCAACATTTAAATGTGTGAGCAGTATGAGAAGGCTGGTGTTATTTAAAAGACTGAGTACAGGCTTTATTTTATTTTATTTTATTTTATTTTATTAAGATTAAGCTTAGATCCTCCCAAAGTTTCCTCCATCCAAGGAGGATGTGTATCCATCCATCCAGACACCGAAGAGGTCCCCTTTAAAGTTAAGTTCTATGTATTCAACATTTACCAAGTACTTTCTGGGTTCCTAGTGTTGACTTGGTTGTGGAGAGTCACAGACCTATGTGACTGTTCGTGTGCATGTAAATACAGTGCTCTTGGAGGCTAGACAGGACATCAAATTCCCTAGCACAAGAGTTAAAACCAGTTGTGAGGCACCGGACACTGTGTTTGGAAGCTTAAACTCAGGTCCTGTGTAAGAGCAGTGTGTGCCCTTAGCTACAAAGCCGTCTCCCCAGCCCACAACAGTAGCTTTGTAAAACAAACAAACAAACAAACAAACAAACGAACAAAAACCCAAACAAACAAAAAAACAAAAAAAACCAACCAAAAACCCCATTAATTTCTACATTTGTTTCATCATTTTAGATAGTGGGCTTGAGCCATGGATGATGGAAAGAGTTGAGCCATGATATCTTTCTATGGGCCTGGTTTTATTTGCTTGCCTTATCGTGTTCTGATAACAGTTACATGAATATCATCCCCCCTGCACCTCCCAGACTGCAAGCTTGCTCACTTTTTACAGGTGGTGACAAAGTACTCAAGATCTATTAGTGAGTAGAATATTTGAAGCCTGTGCCTTTCCAGCCCAGTTTCCTGTTTCTTTCTTGACAATGCAAGACCAACGGGCTCATCGACTCCCTAAGCACATGTGTGTTGTTAATATGGAGCCTACTGATCACACTTCTTCTCTTTGTAATTTCATATGTTTATACAATGGCAGAGTTTAGGGGTTTGTGGCATTGGCATGCAGCAAAGACCAGAAGTCTTTTTTTCTTTTTCTTCAGAAAGTCGATCTTGTGTTCTGCCAAAAAGAAAACTGGAAGTGATCAAGTTCAAACACGATTCTCAACTTGTTATTTTCTCATCGATTTTTGTTCTGTGCAAACACATGGCTTGGCATAGATGCAACACGTTCCTCTCATTTGTTACATCCAGAAACCTAATCCCTTTGCCTCCTATCCTTCTGCCTCCTGTGGCTGTGCACAGTCACTCCAGAGTGACCTTGGGGAGGGCATTGTTTACACTTGACTGAACCTGGGACTCTTCTTGCTTGGAGCTCAGGGAAGGGACTAGAAAAACCTGCAGAACCAGCTCAGCCATTTCAGACTATAAACAAGCAATCCAATGGGACTAAGGGCAGAGATTACTTTAGGACTGCAATTAAAGCCTCTTTCCCAAGGCTGTCAGCGCATCTGGCTGAGCAGTGGCCTGAGAATGTCACTCACATCCCAGGAGAGGTTGCCGGTTACTATGGCAGTAATGTGGCACTGGGTGCTTGCTTCGCAGAAACTGCAGTGGATTTTTATCCGATGTTCCTTGCTTTATCAAAACATTTTTCACACATGGTCACATGCCTACTAATATGTAGATACATGGTTTCCATAGTCTAGGTATAGAATCGGTGGAAAGTCTAATGCTAAAGTCTCATTAGAGGTAAGGAAATTAAACAACCTTCAAAGGTTAATTTGTCTGGAGGCAAACACTTGGGAAATAAACAAGGAAGATAATTTAGTTAACAAATGTGCGGCGTAGCTGTAATGGTATCATTTTCCTATTGGTAGCACAAGCCTACACTAATTTTTAAATAAAGTTTTCACTGTGATCATTTGGAAGGCACAGAAGAAACAGGTATCACACTTTCTGCCCTTTCATATTGGAGGAGAAAATGCTATGTGTATAGTATTGAATGCACTAATGAGATATGCATAAAAACAACAGTGAAGGGCTAAAGAAATGTGGCTCAGTCTTCAAGATCCCCTATTGCTCTTGCAGAAGACCTGGGTTCAGTTCCCGGCACCACACTGTGGCTGGAAATCACCTGCCACTCCAGCTCTAGAAGATTTGACTCTCTCTTCTCACCTCTGCAGGTATCAGGCACGCATGTGGTGAACATATATCTATAGGCAGGTAAAACAGTCACACACACATAATGTAAAACAAATAAATCTAAAAACAATGGTGACGCTCCAGTTGAATGAGATAAATATTAGCTTTAATTCAGAGGAGAGGGTGTTCAAGGTGGATGGAAAAGAAAGGGGGAGGGGAATGGGAAGAGACAGGGAGCAGGAGCAAGAGGAGGGAGCAGGAGCAAGAGAGCAAGAGAGAGAACAGGTGAGCAGCCCCTTTTATAGTGAGTCAGGCACACCTGGCTATTGCCAGGTAACTGTGGGGCAGAGCCTAGACTAAATGCTAACAATAGTGGAGAGCGAAGGCTGTTTCAACCTCAAGGCTTACTCTCAGAGGCAATGAATGAAGTGTGCCATCTTGGGGGCACAACTGCACCTCAGCTAAGGAGTGGGGAAGAAGTACTCCTGGGAAGCTGAAAAAAAAAATTGGCATGTTAGAACATTGGTTCTCAACCTGTGGGTCAAGACCCCTTCACAGGTTACATATCAGATACACTTCCTATCAAATATTTCCATTCCAATTCATAGCAGTAGCAAAATTATGTTATGAAGTAGCAGCAACAATAATTTTATGGTTGGAGTTACCACAACATGAGGAACTGGATTAAAGGGTCTCAGTGCTAGGAAGGCTTAGCATCTTGGGGCTTGTGTAAAGAGCAAATGAGGTCCTGAGTGAATTTGTGTTGTTGGCATGGGCACAGCATGTCAAGGACCTTAATGCCTCGGCGCTAGGGGAGTGGCAAAGACATGCCCAGGGGAGGCTCAGCAAGGATGTCCTTGGGCCTGGGTGAAAATGTTCATAAGTGTCTGCAGAAAATGTCCTCCGTAGCTTTCTCCCTACAGATGTTTATGACATCTCCCTTACAGAGGTAGCTCCGACAGAGATTACTTAGCCCTACTCCTTGTTCATATGAGTATATAATAACTGTGTCTCTGTGTTTATCTGTGTGTAATAATCCTACAGTTCTGTTCAACTGTATAAAATAAATACTCTGAGCTGCCTGGGGCTCTCCACCTTCTCTGTGAGAGCCCAGACCACTGGCTTTCAGCTTCTCTGTGCCTTTTTCCTTCCTTTCCTTTCCACTCCAGTCATGGAGGCTTGGGTTCAAATCCCAGCATGACCATTTTCTACCTGTAACTTGGGGTGAGTAGCTTCAGGTCTCTAAAATTCTAGTGCCTTTCTTTAAAAAAAATGGGGTGATGCTATCATGGATCCCATTGCTTATTTTGAGGAGTTAATAGAATAAACCCTGTGCTACGGTCTGCAGCTTGCACACAGCACACAGCCAGTAAGTCAGAGGGATTCAATCATGGCCACTCCTGAATGGTAAAAGGGAAGCCGTTATTTTTCCAGATGTTCATAGCATCTTCTCTAGGCATTTTCTGGTGACTATGCATTTCTTCTGAAACCATTGCTCCTTTTTCTTTCCTCCCGGATGTAAGCTGCTCTATGAGCACAGGATGGGACATTCTGAGTTCCCTTTCAGCATTCAGATACCACAAGTCTGGGCTTTGGGGCTTCTAAAGCGAAGGGCAGACCTTATCTGTTCTCTCTGCCTACAGTACTTTGCTTTTCCACCTGTAAGATGACCAGAGATGGCTCAAGGAGAGAATCATCACTGCCTACACACCCTTTTTTTTTTCTTTTCCCTTGAAAAATTCAGGAGTGTGACCCACATTGGGTACTTTACTTCAAGCTTGCTAAGCCTCGACCAACTTGGTTTTGGAGGAATGAACAATAAGTCAGAGTGGGATCATTCAAAGAAACCCACAAAACATGTCTTCAAAGAAAAAGATTTGCGGGTAAGGAACATGATTCTTGGATGGCTAATATGCCTTGCACATAGTCATGTACAATAGGTATGCTCATGAAAACTAGAGAGCTACTTGTGCCTTGCACTAGCCCTCCTTGTTTATTCATGGACGTATTAATTGCTTTATTTCTTATTTCCCCCAAGTTAGGGCAAAGGGTAGCTCCCGATACTGGGTGTAGGAAGAATAAAGCTAAGTAAGATTATGCATGGGCCATTTCTTGTGTAAAGTGCTGCCCTTTGTAGAAAGACCTTAGGGATTGTTCTCCCTCTGGGACAGCCAGTGAGTTTAACTGCAAGCATCTCTCAGCAGTCTATGTAGACAACTTATATTTTTGACTAGCCTTCGGTGATTCTGTGAGGGCCGTGAAATATCATTCAGGTGTGGGTTGATGCTCCTTTCTTGTTGACCTTCAATCTTATGAAGCAGGATCTATTTTCATGAAATGTCCACTGAAAGACTTGCCTCTGTCAGAGCCAACTAGTTGATCACTGATTGCCAGTGCCCAGATGATGACGACCGCTGTGTTTCTCAGCCTTGCCAGGAGGATTGTACTCTGTGGTCTGTGACACAGAGTAGTGAAGTCGTTCTCATGGGCTCCTGGGATGGCTTTCTTTGTGTTTCTTCACTGAGCTGATGGTTGGTGACTTGAGGATACGATGCGTGTATCACAACCATTGTCCTGATGTCTGAGGTGCTCCTGTCTGACTTCCAGGACAACTGTGATGGGTCAGCCCCCCTCCCCGCCTTTTAGTAGTTTATTTCTTGTGCTGTTTGGAGGGTCTCAGATAAACCCTTGGGAAGTCCGTCAGCTGGTCTGGTTGACTAGCAGGATTTTGTTTCCCATAATCAGAAGGCCATTTAATCACCGTCTTTGCCATTGGGGTCCCAAGTTAATAGGGCTCTGAAAATATAATCCCTTCTAATTAACTTTTACCACATGGTTTAATGCTATAAAGACTTTTAACAGGAGGCTTAGGTCATGGTACGAATGCCCCTCTTTCCACTCATGTGGGGGACTTCTCTGCTTGCTCTGAAACTGAAGTGTTCCCAGGTAGTGTAACTTGCCCTCAGCTCTTACATCTAGGCTTCCTTATGGGCTTTGATTCTAAATGAGTAGCTAGACAGTGCTCCTCAGACTGGACTGGGGGGCTGATGGTTCTGAAGGCATCCTGGCCCCCCATGAATGCTAAGTAGTTCCAGTGACCACAATGTGGTTGACATTGTCCCAGTGAATGACAGGGCTTGAGAGATGGGGAAACCACACAGCAGTAAGAACTGGCAAGCTTCCACACTTATTGTGAGCCAGAGAAGGAGCCCAGTGGTTTACATGTGTTCTATTATCTGATTTTCACCATAGTCCAAGAAATGCTTCTATATTCCCACTTTACAGATGTGGCTATTGAGGCTCCAAAAAGCCAAATTATCTGCCTAAAGCCATATATATATATAATGACAGACATAATTTGGACCCATGAGCTGTTGAATTCTGAAATCTACACTTTAACTGTTATACTGGTTTAGTTCTGTGCAGGCACTGCCAACATCAAGAACAAACTGTATCTAGATATAAATAACACATAAATATGGGCAGGCCTGGTTCATGGGCATATTACTTTAGAGCTTTAATGAACAAGTTAGCTTTGTAACTTTGACAGAAAACAGAAGGTAGGTTGTGAAGTTTCTTGGGTAATTCTAGGTATTTGGACACCTGTTTAGCTATTCTGGGATTCTGTGGTGGGGGTAAGGGGATACAGGGAGGGTGAGGTCATTATTGCAAAAACCATTTCCTGAAAGCTCGACTTCAGGAAATGCAGGAGCATTAAAAATACCCATTGTGTGGGAGCCGTGGCCAGAGCATGACTCACATTGAACAATTGTGTCCATAGGTCACAAAGGATTTGAGGAACATAGGAGATATTCATACAAGACTCTGTCTGTGGGCGGTTCATTATGAAACTTTCAGTAGGTTGAGAATCATGTCATCATTTCAAGAGTGGCATTTACAAGTTTTCCTGGAAACTGTGAGGCCAGACTTCTCCATTCATACATTGATTTGCAATCAATTGTCCACCTACTAAGTACAAGGACCTGCATTTGTTCCCTTAGGATATTAGAAAAAGAACTAAGTTGTGTTCTTGACCCTCGCAGTGTGTAGGAAGCACCTGCAGGAAGATGCCTTCCTTCTTGGCTCTCACAAGAGGAGGACCAGCTCTCAAAGGAAGATGCTTCGGTTCATTTCCATCACAAAGAAAGGGCTCTAAGTAAATCTGCCACCTCTCAGACCTTATTCCCAGCAGTCACTGGGAGAGAGAGGCTTGGCCTGGGCTTGGTAGGTACTTTCTATGTCATTGCAAGAATGAGACCAGGTAAAGGGAACAGAAACTATTAATTGAATGCTTGTGTACATTTTTTAATTGCCCCAAGAATGTTTTTGTTTATTATTTATATTTATATTTTATTCAAAATTATATATTCTAAATAAGATACATTACAAAAGGTAGTAATAATCATCTCCTAGGAAGCTACTCCAAACCCAAGGTCCAGAATAGCATCATCAATGCTTTGCATTTCCCTATGCCTTCTTTCTCTGTCCTAGCATTCCATCTCTCCCCTTTGGAGGAAGCCATTGCCTTGAAATTGTGCCCACAAGATACAGAGTGGAGGCCTTAACTCCTCCAGTCTGTTCACGATGAGGCAAAGCTAAAGGAGATACACAGAGAAGCAGCTTAGTACCCACGGTTCATTTCGCCTTGGCACACAGACTCTTCTTGGTGGCCGTGTTTATTTCCATACAGATTCCTACTGGTTAAACGAAGACATAGTGTCAGACAAAGGAGTGGATCATCTGAAGATCTTGGTATTGGGAGTGAGTCCAGGACCAATCCCCATGGATGACTCTGTAAGAACAGGGTGGATATGAAGCCTAGGGTGATGGCTCAGCCAGGAAGATCACTTCTGTCAAAGTGTGGAAACTGGACTTAAAGCCTAGAATTCACATAAAATAGTAGATGCAATTATTTGTGCACCTATAATCCCAAGTGTCTAGGAGGTCAGGATACAAGAGGGTTGCTGGCCACCAGCCTGGTGAATAAGGCAGAGGACAACAGAACAGACACTTGATGCCTTCTTCTGGCTTTCACTGACATGATGATAGTAATAAAGTAGTATTTGCTCATTTAAAAGGCTTGTTAAGGAGACCACGGGAATGTGGAGAAACACTTCAGTAACATCCACTGAAGGAACAGAATATAGAGGCTTCCCTGATGCCTGTGGTGTCATTGCTATATGAAAAGCTGTAGATGCCTGATGAGGCTTCCAGGGTAATTAAGATGCTGCCGCAGCCACCACCACCAGTTATGTGACTGCTGCTGTTGGAACTGTGTCCTGTTCATTTACCTGTTGTCTTCTCTTATTGACAACTGCTTTATTGCTAAACTGGTCCCCAAAGCACACAACCATGACTGCTCAGCATCTCAGAAGTTTTTTGGCTTTTTGTTTGCTTGTTTTTCATTAATGTTATTGTTGTCATTTTGGTAGATTTTAAAATTCAATTAGTATACTGTCCTTGGCTCTAGACCTCAGATATGGAGGCTGGGTGGGAAAACATTAAATACTAAAGAGGTTTGGTATTTATTTCTATATTGTGCTGAAAACTAGCTCTTCTCTTCAATACTACTTGTTAAAAGCTTGGGCCTAATTCTAAATTAGTCAAGATTACATTTTTTAAGGAACTTCCTAAAGACATTTTCTCATGCAAACCAATCTCCAGTGGGCCTGACCCGTGAGCTTCTACACATGTCCAGTCATGCTCAGACACGTCTGAATCTTTTGGTAACAAACTCTACTCAAATGCAAATTGGGAACTCTGAAATGCTATAATTATTCTTCTTTGGCAGTGTGATTTGCTATGGCCTTTTAATTTAACAGTGTTTCTATATTTTATACTTACATAGAAAAATCGAAGATCAACCTACATTGATATGTACTGATTTCTTATGTTATATAGTTTTAATTTAACTTCAAAAATTTCTGATTCAAAACGTGTTTAAAATATCCAGAATTTGTAAAGAAAACATTGATAATTTTTATTCTTCTGAAAAACAAATGTTAATGATATGTTGCTCTTCTATGCTTCTATTTTGTGTGTTTATACAAATAGATATAAATGTGTGCTCCATCTATAGAAAGGTATTATGGGCATATGATGTCCATAGCATGGTACATGTTTATCTTTTATCTTTTCACAATGTCAGAATTAATGAGAAACAAACTCACAATGTACAGTGGTTTTGTTGTCAGTAATTTGCTAAATAGCCATACTTTCTTTGATAGCTGGCTAAGGCAAACACAGGTTATTTTATTCTAGTCTTAATTGTGTGTGTGTGTGTGTGTGTGTGTATGTATGTGTGTGTGTGTGTGTGCTCATGCATGCATATGTATATGTGTGTGTATATGCATTTTGTGTGCATGGGTGCGTATAGGTGTGTGTGTGTGTGTGTGTGTGTTTGTGTGTATGTATTTGTGTGTATGTGTGTGTGTGTGTGGGGTGTGTGTGTGTGGGTGTGTGTGTGCGTGCGCTATAGAATATCTAGTTAAAGAGGGGTTAAAGAGGCTGAAACAGAGTTAAGAGTTCCAGGGAGGCAGAAGCTGTGATGCTCACAGGAATGCAAGAGACAACCTAGAATCATCTGGATATAGTCTTAAAGGAGGAGATGTCTGCACTGTACTATTTTATCTACCATTGGGGAAATCTCTTACTGGGCTGGTCATTGTGGCTTACAGGCTTACAGCTGGGTAAGACTATTGATTAGTTTTTTTCTCTTGGCATCTTCATAGTACCTTCTGATACCTTGAGAGCTAGACTTCAGGGAGGAGGCTTCTGGGTCAGTACCAGGACAAGTCTTCTAAGTTTATGCCTCTGAAGTTTGAAGTTTGTGTTGTCTTCAGTAACAAAGCTTACCGTCAAGGTTTTGGAGGTAACTGAGGGCAATAACTAGACCTCAAATTATTCTGGGAGTCTCTTGGATCCACCTAACCCACAACTTAAAGGAAGGTTTCTCCTGCCTGGAGTATTGGTTATATAGTCCATAGTTCCTGGGGAAGTACTATCATTCTGTGTGGCTTAATTTTACACACACACACACACACACACACACACACACACACACACACACAC
>JADRCD010224011.1:49966-67274 GCA_019843815.1 Montemys delectorum | reverse complement strand
GATGATATGATAGTATACATAAGTGATCCCAATATTCCACTAGCAAACTCCTAAACCTGATAAATAACTTCAGCGAAGTAGCTGGATATAAAATTAACTCAAGCAAATCAGTGGCCTTCCTCTACACTAAGGATAAACAGGCTAAGAAAGAAATTAGGGGAACAACATACTTCACAATAGTCACACATAATATAAAATGACTTGGTGTGACTCTAAGGAAGTGAAAGACCTGTATGACAAGAACCTCAAGTCTCTGAAGAAAGAAATTGAAGAAGATCTCAGAAGTTGGAGAGATCTCCCATGCTCATGGATTGGCAGGATTAATGTAGTAAAAATGGCCATCTTACCAAAAGCAGTCTAAAGATTCAATGTAATCCCCATCAAAATTCCAACTCAATTCTTCACAGACTTAGAAAGAACAATTTGCAAATTCATCTGGAATAACAAAAAACCTAGGATAGCAAAAACTATTCTCAACAATAAAAGAAATTCTGGTGAAATAACCATCCCTGACCTCAAGACTAAACAACAATTGTGATTAAAAACTGCATGGGTGGGACTGGAAGAGTGACAGTCAGGTATATCAATGGAATAGAGTTGAACATCCAGAAATGAACCCACAAACTTATGGTCACTCAGTCTTTGACAAAGGAGCTAAAACCATCCAGTGGAAAAAAGACAGTATTTTCAACAAATGGTGCTGGCTCAACTGGAAGTTAGCATGTAGAAGAATACAAATTGATCCATTTGAATTCTTAATCAGCAAGTGCTGACTGACAGGATCCTGATATAGCTGTCTCCTGAGAGGCTTTGCCAGTACCTGACTAATATAGAAGTAGAGCCTCAAAGCCATCCATTGGACTGAGCACTGTGTCCCCTTTCTCTAGGAAAGGACCCAAGGAGCTGAAGGGGTTTGACAATGTGAACTAACTAGTACCCCCAGATCTCCCAGGGGCTAAGCCACCAACCAAAGAGTACACATAATGGGAATCATGGCTCCAGTTGCATATGTAGCAGAGGATGGCTTAGTCAGTCATCAATGGGAGGAGAGGCCCTTGATCCTGTGAAGGTTCTATGCCCTAGTGTAGGCGAATATCATGGCCAGTAATTGGGAAACAGTAAGTTGGTGAGCAGGGGGTGAGGAGAGGGGAGGGGATAGTGGTTTTTTTTTTCCAGAGTGGAAACTAGGAAAAGTGATAGGATTTGAAATGTAAATAAAGAAATTACCTAATAAAAACAGAGTAAGTCATTGGATATTACTATAAGATCTATGACTTCACCTTCTCTTTATGGTAAATTTACAGGGCTAGTCTCTTCATTTAAAACAACTGGGCCATAGTTTATACAATGCAAGCTAGTCCTTTATGCAAGAAGATTCCTCTAAGCCATATATTAGCATATTATAAATTATTATTATGAGCACCTGAGATAATCAACTTATAATGATTTAGAACATTTTGGTTCATAGTTTTGCTTGTTTGGGGAATATAAAAATGCTGTAATATAATAAATGTGTGTGTGTCAAACAAAAATGTTCATGTTGCATTGTAGATGGGAAGAGCTAGGACATGGGAAATTTACCAAATTCCTAAGCACGTTTTCAAGAACATGTCTGCAGTAACCAAAAATCTCACAGTAAGACTTATCTCTTACTTGTCACTGACCCTAGATTTCACCAAGCTGAGCAAGCACCAGTTTCCCATTTATTCAGTCCAGGATCCCTTCTACATGAAAATTGCTCATCCACACTGGGTTGTTCTTATTCCTTCACTTGACAAAGTCCAAACTATCCCTCCCAGGCATGCTTAGCCTACACTAGGATTTACAGGAAAACATAACTATGCTTATAACATTCTGAATCTTAGTTGTGGTTTCTGTAGGCTTTGATGATACAGCCACCTTACTCTTTCTGCTCTCTTTCCTGGCATCATTATCTGAGAAATTTTTTCTCTTTCTGCATTTTACTGTGAGATAGAAGACACTTCTGAAATAAGATGAGTTTTTGAAGAATCTTTAAAATAAATATAAAATTAAAAATTATTCAAAGAATATTTGCCTGGTTAAGTAAAATTTCATTTAACTCTACTAAGTACAGTAAATGATCCTAAACACCTTATTGCAGATCAAATAATCCATTGATATACCTAAATCGGCCTCTATTGGTTTGTCTAGAGTGTATTGCTTTCTAGATACATGTTCAATACAGTAGTTATTTCTCATTTCTATATAAAACACCCCCGGTAAAGCGACTTGAGAGGGCATTTATTTTGACTCATACTTGAAGGTAAAATTCATCATCATGGAGAAATCAAAGACACTGGGAGCTTGAAATGTTTTTTAACAAAACATTCCCAGTCAATAAGCAGAAAGCAGCACCTATTCTCATTTATATTGTCCAGGATCCCAGCTAAGGAAACAGGTACCACCCACAGTGGGTGATTCTTATAACTTCACTTGATAAAATCTAACCTATTCCCAAAGGTACACTCAAAATCCCATTTCCTAGGTCAATGGTAGATTCACTGGTGTTTACAGTTAACAATAATCACATTCTCATATATCAATTGGTGACTTGAAGCTGATCATAATAGGAGTTTTACCTCCATATGGGTGACTTTTAAGTCTATAGTTGTGGGCATATTAACTCTAACCCCAGCACAGGTTAATGTTCTGGCTGGTTCTGATGGGAAGTGGTCTGCGAAGTGCATTGAATATGTGGTTAACAACCAGAGTATCAAGAGCTGTGCCCACAGGAGACCTACCTTTACGATTTCAAGACCATCAAGCTGCAGAAATGCAAGTCTTTGTGGAAGAAGAACAGTCTTTTCAAATGGAAAAGGTCCCATACAATTTGTTACGCATAAATGAATGTAACTAGATGAATGAAGGAAAATACCAATTAAAATATAAATGAAAACACTCAGTGATCAATATTCTAAGAAGGATCCATTCTGACTGAAAACCCTGCTGTTAAAGAAAGACTAAATTTCTTCTTGTTTCAACTCCAAGTTATAAATTTTACCCTGGATAGGTATTAGCTGTATGACTGCTTGTACATGATTCAAACATGTAGCATTATAGCATGCTTTAGAAAATACACACATAATCATTAGGCCTCACGAAGCATACATGTTCTAGTAATCTTCACTAATGATCAGGAGAGGTTAATGCTCAGTTAAAACTATGTTATATTTACTTAGATAAAGAAAATATTCACATAACTTAAATAACTTTCTTCCCTTTCCTTAATGAATCATAATCCTAAACATTTTTTGAAAACAGTTTTCAACAAGAAACTTGGTTTCTTATCTCCTGGTGTTAAAGACCCACGATGACTTTCCTCACCTTTCTGAATTTCCAGCAATTGGAGGTTCTTAGACTTTTAAAAAGGTGCTCCAGATTTAGCTATTGGTTTTTTTGAAAAGAAACTTTCAAAAGTTGAAAAACTTTTAAAGAATAGTGTTTCCTTCAGCTAATGTCTTTCTTTTTGACTATTATTAAACAGTGACCTTTGTAAGACTTTCATTTTCTTTTGTGATCTGTCAAGGAAGAAGTCATCCTTTGTTTATGGTATAAAAGCAACAATGTTCTCTGGAGAATGGTAGGTGAAGGGCCAAGATTTCCTTTAGATTAACAGTACAAATGAGCTATTAATATGGGAGCTTTTAGTACCACTTTATACCCTCAAGTAAAAAGCTTGATATATAATAAAGTTAGGAATGTAAATAACTTCTTATACCTATATATTGCTTTAACATTTGCTTATCATAAACAGTGGAAAGCTTTATTTACTGGAGCAACTGAGAGTTCATCTATTGATTCTTAGTTCACTAATGAATTTAGTAATGAATTCAGAAGGAGAATAGAGAAGAATTTTATTTGTCTTTAAGGGAAAACAAAAGCAGACAATGTATAAATTTCTGCAACTTTTGGAAGGAGGGAGATGGAAAAATGGAAAAGGAACACTCCATGACACGTTCCAATAATAAATAAATAGTAAAATAAAGACATTAAGATGAATACAAATGAAACTCTATGATTATTTTAAAAATCATTGTCACTAGTAACTAAAGTCAAAATATTACTAAAAGTGCACTAGATTAGAGGCCAAGGAGGGACAAAAACAAGAGACAAAATGAAAAAGACGTGAGGCAAAAACAATTGTCCAATCATGAAAAACAATGCATAAATAAGAGTTTCTGAGTGCTTGAAGAAAAATAGCAACTTAAATTAAAATAAATTAAAATACATAATAATAGAAATATTCTAAAATACAGCAAAGAAAATGGGGGAACGGTAAGAGTAAAATAAAGAGAAAGGAAAGAAAAAATGCACTCTACAGAATTAATTATTCAAAAGTGTAAAAAGGAGCGGAGGCTGGCTGGAATCATATCTTCCCCCACAGTTACTGAGTCTAACAGACACATGTCAGACAATCAAATGATTGAGTTATCTCTCCTCTGGTTGCTTCTCTCCATTGCACACTGGGTTTCTGCTTGCTATGTCTCTGCAAACTAAAGACTAGGCAGGTTCTCTCATACCCCTAAAATCTCTAGAGCATACACCTGGAGGGTTAGTGTTCTCTTCAGTGGTTGTAAGAGGTAGTCTCACCAGTGTATTGAGCACATGGATAGGAAGCATCTCACTGAGATCTATGGAGGCAAGAAATTTGTGTTCTTGTTTCAAGGACCCCCTGCTGGAGAAATGCAGTCTTTTATATCAAGACACCCATGGATGGCAAGTAGCTGGCTCCATAGGTTGATCTACTTGCTAACCTTACTATCAGTTGAGATCTTCTCTCAGTTATTGAGGGCAGAGCTCTTCTTCGCTGTCTTAGAAGAGCCTCTTGTCACTTTCATGAATGACCTTCTAAGAGTATGACCCTGCTGTTCATTCTTGCCTCTGAGTTGTGACAGGCAAAACTGTGAAGCCCTGGTCTGTGGGGTTCCTTGTTATTAGTCACTTGAAGTAGCTTAGATTTTAAAATAGATTTTTTTTCAGCATGGTACCTGCCTGATCTACTCAGTGATATTGACTCATACCAAGACAATATGGCATCAGCAAAGACCACAAGTAAATCTGATACATTGTGGGCATTGTTATTTTCCTAAAGATACGATTGCCTTTCAACATATCTCCTACATTCCCTGCCAGTAGCAGGAAGTGGTGCTTGGCTTATTTCTCATGAGTGTCATCTATCTTCTTCTATTTCCAATAAAATTTGTTTGTTTTTATTCTGACTCCCTCCTTTACTGAGTCCCATGGAGACAGCTTCTAGCCATTCATCTTGTCAGGAAGTCCTGTCAGAAGATCATTGTTGAATCTGAAAGGCTTCTCTGACTCCATAATTGATAAATAGGTAAGAAATTTATATTTCCTTTTTCTAAATGGCTTATAGATCAATATTTTACAAAGCATAAGGAATACTTTCATATTTTATATATGTGTATTTACTGAGTAACAAATCTAGCCTTTCTATAGTTTAAGAGTGCATTTCCTTAACCTGTTATTTTTTATGGTGTGCTAGAATTGTTTTAGATTCAGTCCTATCTATCAATATAAGTGTATTTAGTTTTGCATTTATTTATTTCTTATTCATTCATTTATTTGTTGATGCGTGGATTAGATTCAGTGACTCAAGTAGGCTAAACGTGCTGCTCCATGGAGCTAAAAGTTTATTATTATTTTTTTTTATATTTTAGATAAACATTAGCTATAGGGTATTTATAGTAATGCACTGAAAAGCAAGGTTATTGACAACACTGTTTCACTTAATGATGTGACAATATATACCATGGAGACATTGTAATGTTATAATGAAGCGGAGGAGTTTTTATCCCCTAACACTTCTAATGTGTTTCCCTATATTTACATATACTTAAATATACATATACAATTGCATTGCAGTTTAATACACTATTAAGTATAATAGCATCACATTCTAATTTACAGGTTGGAAACAGTGAGCTGTGCAGACAGGATAGGTGTATTTAAGGTTTTATGCCATTGGATTCACCTAATGATGTATTTATGTGCATTAAATGTCACATAACTATATCAGAAGCAATAGTATTCAAATTTAAATTTGTATATAATAGAAAAATTATCTTCAAAGGCAACAGCTGAAACACTGAACTGTTTTGTAACTAAAATATAGTATGACTAAAAATGTTAATGCAAATAAGTTAAAAATAATTTGCTTATAATTAAAAAATGAATGTTTTCAACAAAAAATTTCCAAATAACTAAAGCAAACCTATCTATAACTTATATTGTTTGTAACTATCATGATTACTATACTGGAAAGTTATTACTCTGAAATTCATTTATTGAGAAGGCAGTTAGAACAAGGACTGAATTTTTATTAATTGTATGTCATTAACAAAATAAAATTCACACCTCATGTGGCTCTTAGTTCATGATAATAGAAAGAGCACACAGAATATTCTGGATTCCCTAGGTGAGCAAACAAGTAGAATGGACATACAGTAAAAGAAAACATAGGGGATCAACTCATACAACGCAGGCTGAGCAGCCTAACAATGGCAGTTATTGTACTGAGAGGCTGGAAATCTGAGAGCTGCGTAGCCTAGGAGACTGGATGCTTTGAGGTTTCTATGGCTGAAGAACTGAAGAGTTGCTGGAGAGGGGCAGCTGGTAGATACTGGATGTTGATATCAGTGAAGGAATGTAGCAGGGATGTCAACAGTGGATGTAGCAGCAGGATAATGAGTTGAGAAGCAAGGTAGATGAACTCACCAGTGTCTCATGAATTAAAGTAGGCAAAAATTGAAGCTTCTCCAGACCCTATCACATTGACATCTAAGACTGTCCCATTACACACAGTGAAGAGAAGATTCTCCGTCCATCGAACACCTTTCCCACAAGGTCTGAATCAGGAACCTTTACTATTCAGTTGACACTAGAAATGTTCTCTTTGCTTGCCTTTGTTTTATTTTTAAAGCAGCCTATTTACTTCATTTTCTGGTTATACTCAAATTGTGTGGACTTAAGGAAGATGTGATTTGATCAAGCTACACATTGATAAAATCCTGTTTAAAAATCTGGATGAATAAATAACCGGTAGAAAATACAAAGTGTTTGTTTTACAGACTTTAGAACCTTGGAGAGTGAAGTGGTTTTAATTAGAAATGCCCCAGTAGGCTCATCTTTTCAATTACTTAGCCCTGAGTTATTGGGACCATTTGAACAGGACTAGGAGGTGTGGTTTTTGGAAGAATTGTATCAACTGGGGTGGGTTTAGAGGTTAGAAAGCTCTTTTGACCCTTTGCCCTGATATCTCTTTGTGCCTCTGTTTTCTAGCCAAATAGAAGCTGTCTGATACTGCTTCAGTACCTTGCCTGCTAATGCGGATTCCCATCAAGGTGGTGGTAGATTCACCCAGTGAAAATGTTAGCCCCTATTAAAAGTCACGCTCCATAATTTGCCACAGTCATGGTGTTTTGGGTCAGTGGAGTAGAAAAGTAACTAAGGTAGAGAGTAAATCTCACATTATCCTCCAGAAAATAACTCAGTAAGAGGCTTCAGCATTAACATATTTATATATTTAAATATTTGCCTTAATTATATTTTAGTTAAAAATGTAAAAATATATTAAACATATTTTAGATAGAAAAAAAGTATATGCTCAGTCAAGCTGATCTTAATTTGTGGTGGTATAAAGAAAGAAATAAAAAGAAAAACCAAAAAACAAAAAAGAAAGAGAAGAGAGAGAAGCTCCATGAAGCCTCCCAAACACAGTTGAGCAGTGATAACAAGCTGTTCTACTTCATTTAATCCCGGAAAGCAGCAACAGTGCTAAAACAGTGGCAAATACTGAGGTAATTATATTGAGTGCCAGAAAAAAAAGAAAGAAAGAAAGAAAATAATTTATTTTCAATTGTTCCAACCTGTGAATTCTAAAGATAAAGATAAACATGAAGGCATAACTGATTCGAATGTTTCACACTGACTAGCTAGTGAGCACAAATCAATTTCTCTCAGCGTCTGTGCTTTACTCACACATGTGAGGCTGGGAACATTTTACTGCATTGGATTTTTCTATCACTGGGGAAACTGATCCATCCAGGCCTCACCAGTGACTAAGCAATCTGATCACCAACACTGTTTTCAAATTCCTCAGTTTAATTATGTCTGTGTTACTGTTTTCAGAAGCACATCACTCTATAAAATGTAAACAAGTATCAAGCTAAATCTAATTCAAGTAATATATTTTGGATATATAGTATATATGATACATTACTTATTTAGATTACATATTATACTTATATACATATATGATTGCCATTATCTATGATGTTAATTTGATTTACTGTATGGCAAAAAGAAAAATTTTAATGACCACAATAAATACCACATAAAAGCATTTAAGTGCCAGACAGCATATATCTACTTAAAGGTTAAAAATCACAATTTAAATTCAAGTAATTCAACCTTATATTTGAACCTAGAATTTCTGCTTATTTTTCAAGAGATTATTCTATTCATTAGTGAAATAGAATAATAACAGCAAGGATTCAGTTTATGAATCCCCTGGAATGCTTTGACATGTAAGAGTCATTCAGAAAAAAAAATAGCTCTTATAGTCTTCAGGATATAATATTTCAAAAACAAAATCATGATAGCACTGTTACAGTACAAAGGTGTTGCCAACTTTCTAATTCTATATTTGTACAAATAACTTAAATTCTTGTTAGAGAAGTAAAAGTAATAGTTATTTTTATACCATTTAGATAATTCTCAGAATTACAAAAAAAAAAAAAACACTACATGTATACTTATAGCACAAAATTATTATAACTCCTCAAGAGATATCCTCAGAATTTAGTAATATTTTGCTGTCATGGTGATTCTTGGGGATGATTCCTAATGAGTACATAGATATTTGTTATGGTTTGATAATATGTGGAATGACAAATAAAGCATACATTATAACACAGTCCATGTCACAAAACTTCATCACTGCCAATTATCCCGAGGCCTAATGATCTGCCAGTAGCAAAACTACATAAAAATGTACCAATGCTAGCAAAGGTAGCCTGCTTCAACTACTCACATCATCCTAGTCCAATCCAAATTGGTGCTATTACCTCATATTTTAAGCTACTGAAAGATTATAATCCTTCAAAATAAGTTAGAAATAAAGTATGAATAACGAAACAATAATATCTGTGTATCTACTTTGTTATGCTGCTAATGATTCACAGATGTAACTAATTCCCTGAGGAACTTCTAGAAGGAATGTACTATCAAATTTACAATCAGGGAATAAGTCTGAAATAAGGAACTGCTGGCTAGATGTTGCCAGGGAAGGTAAGCTTTCCCATACTCTAGTCACAGTCAACACAATGAAGAGTGTCAGAAAGGCAATAGAGTAGACAATAAACATCATGTAACAGGGGATGGAGTTCTAGAATGAGCTACAGACCACTCAGCTTCTGTAGTAGCTTTGTTTGTATGCCATCCTTCTCAAAGAAGATATAAGAATTTTAAAAGCCTAGCAAGATCACAGATTATTAACAATTCAACATGTAGAATGTGTGAAAGGACCATTCAAATTACAACTAATAGCAATTTTCTTTGGTTTTGGGATGCTTCCAGGAGGTCCTGGATAAAGCATACATGAAGGAAATACATTTTTCTTTCTTATTTGAGCAAGTGATGAATCATCAATCCTGGGACTACCATCATTCAAGATAAGTGAGATATTTTAACAACCTGTGTGTGTGTGTGTGTGTGTGTGTGTGTGTGTGTGTGTGTGTGTGTAATAGTCTATTTGAACACATAAATGACTTTAACATATGGGGGCCAGGAATAGGAACACCATGGTGATTATGTATGTGTTAATGTCTATGAGATGACGTAAAGCTGGGCCAAGTTTCTGGTGGCTACCATGAGCTTATATTGGTAGTAGAAGTACTTGCTTAGATTCTGCTAAAACCTGATAATGTGGTAGTATTTATTTCTCAAATTTTGTCTTTATATATTTCCTTTTGCCTCTTCCTAAACTAGGTTGCCACCCATCATTCCCAGTAGATAAGATAGGTAAAGCACTCCATGTTCCTTGGTGAACAGTATAAGAACAGGGTCTGATAAGGTCCATGGATTTTATGAATTTATATCATGAATTTTAAAATTCTTCCTTTCTTTTTTCATTAACTCTTCCTATAGACTCCATCTGAGGATAGTCTTCTTGTCTTCATCTAAGGTAAATTTCATATTCTTGTCTTCATTTCTCTTTTTTCTTGCAAAATTGTTTTAGGCATAAGCGTTAGACATAATGGTAAGAGTTAGGTGAGTCCTTGGTTCTAACTACTTAGAAGGGACAAGCACTGAATTTCTAAAGATAATACTTTCTTTTGAAGTGTGGGGCTTAGCCTTATAATAATTTACAATAATTTAGAGAATTGTTAAATTGCCCTGAAGGTTTAATATTTGGTCTGAGCAGACTTTGGGTGCTAACTCCAATACCAACACCACCCCAACACCAGGAGTAACTAGGACGCCTAGGGATTTAGGGAGGCAGGAACCCTGGCCTAGCTAGTGGCACTGATTCCTTCTGGTCTGAGTTGGTGTCCTAAGCAGACCTTGGGTGCCAGCTTCACAGCAAGTCCCACAACAAGAAGAGGAAACTTGACTACAAGGTGCTCTAACACGCCCAGGATCATACAATCATAGGATCATAGGATCATAAGATCACAGGATCTCAGGAGCCTAATCATACCAGAATTCCAGGATCTAAGAGACAGTTTGACTCCCAGGAGCTCTTTCACCCAGCATTTCGGGATCACAAGATCAGAGGATCACATAGATATCTGGACTCTGAGGAGTTCTGCAACAACCAAGATAATAGGAGGGATAGCCTCCAGTCAGAGAGAGTAAGTGTAGGTAGCACTAAAGATAACATGTCCAGAGGCAAGCAAAAGAACATAAGCAATATTAACTAAGGTTCATCAGAACCCAGTTTTCCCACTATAGCAAGTCTTGGATACTGTATCACACCTGAAAAGCAAGATTCAGTTTTAAAATAATATCTCCTGATGCTGATATAGGAGTTTAAGAAGGACATAAATAACTCCCTTAAATAAATACAAGAAAACACATACAAAAAAGGTGAAGGAATTGAACAAAACCATCCAGGATATATAAATGGAAGTATAAACAACAGAAATTACGTAGGGAGACTAATCTGGAGATAGAAAACCTAGGAAAGAGATTCTGTGCAAATTTCATACCATCCTAAAAGAACACAAATACCAGCCCAGGCTACTATACCCAGCAAAACTCTCAATTACCATAGATGGAGAAACCAAGATATTCCATGACAAAACCAAATTATACAATATCTTTCCACAAATCAAGCCCTAAAAATGGATAATAGAAAACTCCAATGCAAGGAGGGAAACTAAACCCTAGAAAGAGCAAGAAAGTAATCTTCTTCTAACAAACCCAAAATAAGAGAGCCACACAACATAATTCCACCCTCCAATAACAAAAATAACAGGAAGCAATAATTACTTTTACCTAACATCTCTTAACATCAGTGGCTTCAATTCCCCAGTAAAAAGACATATGCTAACAGACTGGATATGTAAACAGGACCCAGCATTTTGTTGCATATAGGAAATGTACCTCAGTGATAAAGACAGACACTACTTCAGAGGAAAGGCTGGAAAACAATTATCCAAGCAAATGGTCCCAAGAAACAAGCTGGAGTAGCCATTCTAATAACAAATAAAATCAACTTTCAACCAAAAGTTATCAAAAAAGATAAAGAAGGACACTTTATACACTTCAAAGGAAAAATCTACCAAGATGAACTCTCAATTATGAACATCTATGCTCCAAATTCAAGGGCACCCACATTCATAATAGAAACTTTACTAAAGCTCAAAGCACACTTTACACCTGACACAATAGTAGTGGGAGACTTCCACTCTCAACAATGGACAGATCATGGAAACATAAACTAAAGAAAGACACAGTGAAACTAACAGAAGTTATGAACCAAATGGATTTAAGAGATATCTATAGAACATTTCATGTAAAAACAAAGCATATATCTTCTTCTCAGCACCTTAAGGTAACTTTTCCAAGATTGACCATATAATTAGGTACAAAATAGGCCTGAACATATACAAGAAGATTGAAATAATCCAATGCACCCTATCACATTATCATGCACTAAGGTTGGTCTTCAATAACAACAAAAACAATGGAAAGCCCCCCCCCCCACACACACGTGGAAACTGAACAATGCTCTACTCAATAACTTAATAACTTGGTCAAAGAAGAAATAAAGAAATTAAAGAACTTTTAGAATTTAATGAACACAGAGTGAAACCCTAGTTCATCCACCTCCTAAGGCTTCCTTTTCTCTCCTGGGAGGGATTTTACTTGTAATAACTTGTGATGTTAGTTCCCTTCACTAGTTTATTAAAGTACATTTTCTGTACAGAACCTAAGGTTAATTCAACACTGATAAAAGGGAAATGTTCTACTAAATGAAATAGCAACCAGAATTTTTTAAAATCAACATTGTAATTTTTCCCAAAAAAACAATATATACTTCCACAAAATGACTCATGTTTATAATTCTGAAACTGCTTTTCTTATTTTCTTTGAATTTTTATTATATCTTTGAGAAAAGTGATATTATTGTGATCAGTAATTTCACATCATAGTTTAACAGATCTTAATGCTTCACATATTATTTTTTAATGGTTTTTTCGAGACAGGCTTTTTCTCTGTATAGCACTGGCTGTCCTGGAACTCACTCTGTAGACCAGGTAAGGCTGGCCTCAAACTCAGAAATCGGCCTGCCCCTGCCTCCCAAGTGCTGGGATTAAAGGTATGTACCACCTCTGCCCAGCTGCCTCATGTATTTTTAATGAACTAAACTTTAATGCACTAAAAATTATATACTTTCCCACTTAATTTTACTGGTTAAAATTTGTGGCAAATCTGTTATTTTCTGGTTCAAGTATTATTTTGTTTGGTCAGAACAATTGAAGACTTTCGATGTGTTCATGTTTGTGCATATAAATTAACAAACAATAAAATCAATGAACACATTTCCACAGGGGTGTTCTGGTTTGAGTTCAGTGCAGGCCCTGTTATTCTTGGTTGCCTTATTCTGAGACATTCCACTTTCTATGTGCCTGGAAGACAGATGGCTTTTAACTCCATTTGGAGAGGTCTCCAGATTGACTGATCCCTGCAATAAATCACTGCCATTGCCTTCTTGAAACACAATGACTTTAGTGTTCTCCTATGCCTTTTCTCTGTTTTTTTTTTCTTTCCTCGTTAGTTTATTGTTTCAATATACAGCAATTATTTACTTGTTGAATCACTCAATCTAAATTCATGGACCAATGAATATCACAGAAGTCTACATAACAGACAACTAATCTATGTAAAATATTCAGAAGGCTTTCTCTCTGATGACAGTACATTGCTCAGAAATTTAGCAAAGGTGTTATCATTTGCTATAAAATTGCTTTCAAAGGAGAATCTGATATTTCTACTTGATCTCATATATCTAATGTATAAACAAAGAACAAAATTTCTCTAGGTTCAGGCTAGCAATTTTATATAAATGTGTCCTTTGGGAAAATGTGCTAACATTATGACCTTGGCAAAATCACATCTTTAATCAATTCCATTATTTATAAAAATGGCAGACAGATAGTATTTGTTATTTCCAAACACAATGTGGGATAGTTCGAAATGAAAAATATTTTATGGCTCAGAAGATCAAAAAGACAGTATTTTGTTTCTTCTGGTTTTCATATGTGTGTTGAAGTACATGTGAGTATGTGTGTACAAATGTCTCTCAGGGTGTGAGTGCACATGTGTGTGTGTGTGTGTGTGTGTGTGTGTGTGTGTGTGTGTGTGTGTGTGCATGCCTAGGGAGGTCACAGATAGACATTGAGGCACTCTTTATTCATTTTCTGTTTTATCTTTGCATTGGTTGCTCAGAGAGTTCTAATGATCCATCCACCTTTGCTCCTACAATGCTAAGATTACAAATGCATACCAAACTTTGGACTTGGGTACCACATGTCTCCATATGTGTTTCATGATTGAATGCTTAGCAAACAATTTCCCAAGCAAGCCACCTCTAAAACTCCAAATGAGGATATCATTGAATCTTGGATTTTACTTCAAAGGTATTTGAATTATATTACAAAATTCTTTCTGAGTTCTGTTTTTGATGGAATGAATAAAAATATGTATAAATGTAAATTCCAAGTATAATAGTGCATATATAATACATATATGTGACTTTGCACATAATAATGGAATAAAGAGTAAAAAAATAAGAAAAGTAATGAAAATTAGAATTGTACACATGATACTGTATGGTTGGAAAAAATCTATAATGTTGATTTTTTAAAAACCTGGTTACTTTTTCATTTAGTGAAACATCTCCCTTTTATCAATGTGTGTGTGTGTATATGTGTATGTTATACTTGTTAGATTTTAGTTTTACATTAAACTTATTGTAGAAGTATAAGCATTGTTTTTGTTTTTGTGGTTGTTTTGTTTGTGTTTTGGGGATGACAAGAAGGGTGGTTTGAAATAGTGAGCAAAGATCAGAGACTAGAGTAATTGGAATAGCTGAAATTGGGTTACGGTGATTTGAATAAAAATGGACTCATTTGTTTTTATACCTGGTTCCCAGTTTGTGGAGCTGTTTGGGAAGGATTAGGAGGTATAGTCTTTCTGAAGAAGGTATGTAATCCCAGAGCTGAAGCTACAGAGACAGAGAAAGATCCCTGGAGCTCACTAGCTAGACAATTTTGTTGAATCAGTGAGCTCTAGCTTCAGTGAGAGATCCTGCTTCAAAAGTTAAAATGGAGCAATGATTACATCAACCTGGTTTTGAGATTTAAAATGACTATTGTCATTATCAGTGTACTTTTCACCTCCTGCTTTTAGTTTGATATTGAATGGTTGTAGGAAATATTAAAAATGTATCCGCCAACTCTCCTGTGCTCCCACATCTCTCATCCTGCCAAATTCCTTGAATCTGGCTCACTTGTTCCTGGACTATGATCCTACATCCCAGTAAACAAATTGAACCACCAACCTCATGGATTGATATTACAATTCCCAGTAACCTGGTAAAACCAAAACTCTTAAAGCTTATAGTTAACCAATCATATTTATGTATCAATAAAATTACAATTTACAAGATGATGATACAATAATTCCAGAGTCAATTGATAATGATAAAAGCTTTATCCCAATTATTCTAACCTTACGATATCATAACTACCCATGGCTGGTTTAAGCCATGCTGGTTCAAAACCAGTCTGTCTCCATTCTCCTTCCCCTCTCCTCTGCTAGACTCTCTGTTTCTATAACTCTTAGCTCCTCTTTCCTTTTCCCTATCCAATCACAGGCCTCCTGCTGCCCTATTATAATTGGACAGGGAAAATCCTGCAACAGGTCACCTGTTTTTGTTGCCATGTCTTCACTGTGTGTGAATAGACAGAGGCCAAAACCAGGTTGATGTAATCATTGCTCCATTTTAACTTTTGAAGCAGGATCTTTCACTGAAGCTGGAGCTCACTGATTCAACAAAAATGTCTAGCTAGTGAGCTCCAGGAATCTTTCACTGTCTCTGTAGCTTCAGCTCTGGGATTACAAACTTGTGTCACCATGTTACACCCAGTGCTTTTTTTACATGTTGTTGGGATCTGAACTCAGGTTACTATGTTTGCATGAGCCCTCTTTCTAGCACATATCATTTAAGTTTAAACAATAAACATTTTAGAAAAGTTTCTTTTAAAAAAAATATGGGCGATTGAACCAAATTTTCTTCAGATTGCTAGATGTAGTCATTTCTATATTCTGGATTTAGTTTTTTAGGTAACTGCATCCAAAACCCCTACTATGTAATAGATGTATGGTTAAAATGTGCATGTGGAAAATGACTATTTTCTTGTGTTTCATTTAAAATTCATAAAGACATTTCTAAAGGAAATTAGAAATGAAATAATTGGCGATATGAAATTTCTCCTCTCATATGTATATTGTATTTTAAAAGGGTTAATAAATTATATTAAAATATTTACTAACTTTATTTTAATCTGAAGTTCAAAAATAGTAAATTACAGAAAATTAGTATAATTAACTATATTCTTTAAAAACAACAAAGGCTAAGCAAAACGTATCACTAATCATCACTCCAAATCTTGCACTTGCTGTGAACCTTGGGAACACCTTGATTTTATTTTTCTCTTCCTATTCTGCCTTTGTTTTCATATTACTCTTCTTTTGTCATTCCCTTTATTTCTCCCCTGCCTCATTTTTTTCTTTTTCTCATTTCCTTTTTCTACCTGTTGTTTTCTATACCTTTTCTTCTTTTTCTTCTCTTTCTGTGTATTACAGAAATATCATTTTTTTAATGAAATGCAATGATTCTTCCAATGTGCTACTAGTTCTGAACCCAGTGAATCAAGAGTACAATCTTTATCTCATCTTACCACCAGCCATAGTCCATCCTCAGCTTGTTGCAGTTCAGAGCTGTGGTTGTCACTCCTCTTTCTCACATTTGGCTCTGTCTCTGAATGTATTATTATACAAATGCTTCAAAGAGTTTCTGATTATGTTCCAGAGAAATGCTCTCACAGATATATTTTCTTCCTCTGTGGAGATGTAATCACATATTGGATATCAACCAGTATACCCTGTCTCATGAGTCAGCAAGCTTGGTGAGAAGTTTAGCCATTTTCTCCCTTTATAGCTGTTTATACAAGAATTTTTATCACCATCACTGGGCTCCATCACTGAGGATTGTCTGTAATACACTTGGCCTTATTGGTCCATCTGTTTTCATTGTTAAATTGCTGTCTGGCACCTTTATGGTTGTCATGCTTAATAAGCATTCTTCTGCATCCTAAAATATTGTATATTCCACATAGTTATGCATTACTTGCTAGACATTTCATTCATGCTTAACATATATAAAAAACAACAATATACCTTCTTTCTCTTCTTCTTCCTCTTCCTCTTTTTACTCCTCTTCCTTTTGCTTCTCTTCTTCCCCTTCTTCTTCCTCTTCTTCCTTTTCTTCTTCTTCTTCTTCTTCTTCTTCTTCTTCTTCTTCTTCTTCTTCTTCTTCTTCTTCTTCTTCTTCTTCTTCTTCCTTTTCTTCTTCTTCTTCCTTTTCTTCTTCTTCTTCCTTTTCTTCTTCTTCTTCCTTTTCTTCTTCTTCTTCTTCTTCTTCTTCTTCTTCTTCTTCTTCTTCTTCTTCTTCTTCTTCTTCTTCCTCTTC
>JADRCD010224011.1:5613-41941 GCA_019843815.1 Montemys delectorum | reverse complement strand
AAAAAAAAAAAAAAAAAAAAAAAAAAAAAAAAAAAAAAAACACTGCCAAACTCATTCTATGAGACCACAGTTACTCTGATAACTAAACTACACAAAGATTCAACAAGGTGAAGAGAACTTCAGACCAGTTTCTAATATATACTATAAGCACTGATGCAAAAATATTCAACAAAACATTTGCAAACTGAATCCAAGAACACATTAAAAAACATCATCCACAATAGTCAAGTAGGCTTCAATGCAGGCATGCAGGGATGGTTTATTAAAAAAAAAAAAATCTATCAACATGATCATCCCTATTAACAAACTGAAAGTAAAAAGAAAAAATAACATGATCATTTCACTAGATGCAGCCAAAGCCTTTAACAAAAATCTAACATCCCTTTGTGTTAAATGTCTTGGGGAGATCAGGGATAGAAGGTGCATACCTAAAAATAATAAAAGCAACACACAGCAAGGCAATAGACAACATTAAATAGAACAGAGAAAACTTAAATCAAAATAACTAAAATTAAGGTCAAGAAAACGCTGCCCAGTCTCTTCCTATCTATTTAACAAAGTGCTTGAAGTTCTAGCTAGACCAATAAAACAACTAAAGGAAATTATGGGGATACAAATTGAAAAGGAAGGGGTCATAGTATTAGTATTCAAAAATGATATGATAGGATACATGAACAACCTCAAAAATTCTACTAGATAACTCCTAGAGCTGATAAGTATCTTTAGCAAAGTGGCTGAATACAAAATTAACTCAAAATCTCAATATCCCTCCAATATACAGGCTAAGAAATAAATCATGGAAAAAATCCACAATTTTAAAGAGCCACAAATAATAAAAAATAACTTGTTGTAACTCTAACCAAGCAAGTGAAAGACTTGTATGACAAGAATTTCAAGTGTCTGAAGAAAGAAATTGAGTAAGATAGAACAATTTCCCATGCTCATAAATCAGTAGGATTAACACAGTGAAAATAGAAATCTTACCAAAAGAGAAATCTACAGATTTAATGCAATCCCTATTGAAATTCCAACAAAATTATTTCCAAACTGTGAAAGAGCAATTTTCAACTTCATATGGAAAAACAATAAACCCAGAATAACTAAAATAATCCTGTACATTAAAACAACTTATAGAGCTATCACTGTCCCTGATTTCAAGCTGTACTGCAAAGCAATAATTAAAAAAAAAAAAACTTTATGGTATTGCTATAGAAACAGACAGGTTGATCAATGGAATCAAAATGAAGACCTTGACACAAACCTACTCACCCCCAGTGTCTTAGTCAGAGTTTCTATTCCTACACAAACATTATGACCAAGAAGCAAATTGGGGAGGAAAGGGTTTATTCAGTTTACATTTCCACATTGCTATTCACCACCAAAGGAAGTTAGGACTGCAGCTCAAGCAGGTCAGGAAGCAGGAGCTGATGCAGAGGCCATGGAGAGATGTTCCTTACTGTCTTGCTTCTTGGTCATTATGTTTGTGAAGGAATAGAAACCCTGACTAAGACACACAGACACTTGATTTTTGATAAAGAAGCTGAAACCATATAATGGATAAAAGAAAACACCTTCAACAAATAGGGTGCCCTAACTGCATGTAGAAGAATGCAAATGCACCCATATTTGTCATCCTGGAAGAAACTCAAGTCTAAGTGAATCAAAGATATCAACATAAAACTTGATACACTACATCTAATAGAAAAGAAAATGAAGAATAGCTTTAGACACATTGGTACAGCAGAAAACTTAAACAGACCATCAATGGCTCAAGCTCTAAGATCAACACTTGACAAATGGGACCTCATGAACCTTAAAAGCTTGGTAAGGCAAAGGACTCCCTCAATAGGACAAAGTGACAGCCTACAGACTTGGAAGAGATATTCAACAACTCTACGTCCTACAGAGGGCTAATATCTATAAATATGAAAAGAACTCAAGAAGTTAGATACCAACAATCCACATAATCCAAGTTAAGAAAAATAAATGGAGTACAGAGCTAAAGAGAATATACTCAACAGATGAATCTCTAATGGACAAGAAGCACTTAAAGAAATTTCAGTGTACTTAGTCATCACAGAAATGCAAATCAAAGGAACTCTTGAGAATCCATCTTAAACATGCTGGATAAAAAACTCAAGTGATAGCACATACTGGCAATAATGTGGAGAAAGGGGAACATTCCTCCATTTTTGGTGGAAGTACAAAGTGGCACAACCACTTTAGAAATCAGTTTGGTGGTTTCTCAGAAAACTGGGAATAATTTTACCTCAAGACTCAACAATTCAACTCCTGGACATATACTTAAAATGTGCCATGCTATATACCACAGAAATACTTGCTTAAATAAACTATGTTCATTTAGTTTGTAATAACCAGAAACTGGAGACAACCTTGATCCCCTTCAACTGAAGAATGGTAAAGAAAATGTGGTACACCTACATAATGGAATACTATTCAGCTATTAAAAACAAAGTCCTCATGAATTTTGCAGGCAAATGGAAAGAATTTGAGAATATCATCCTGAGTGAGGTAAACCAGACTCAGAAATACACATATGGTATGCCTCAATTATAAGTGGACATTAGCCATTGTCCATGATAACTATGCTACAATACAAAGACCCAAAGAAACTGGGTAATAAGGAGGCCCTAAAGGAGGATTCATGAATCTCATTCAGAAGGGGAAACTATGTATACATTAGAGGTGGATAGGGATAGGGAACTGTATACAAGAATGGCTGAGTAAGGGTTCAGGGATGATGATCAGGAGTGGGGAGAGGGGAGCAGAAGAGGGCTAGGAATGAGAGTGGAAACTTTGGGGTCATATCTAGAAATAGCTGAAGCCTATGTCTGGGGAGAATAAGAGGAGTCTATGATGAAAACCTAGATGAGATTCCTACCAGAGGGGCATATAGAGACTGAAGTAGCCACCATCTATAGCCAGACAGGACTTCCAGAAAATCCTCAACACATATATTTTCCTGTATAAAATATATATAGGGATAAAGATGGAGAAGAGACAGAAGGAACAGCCACCCAATGACTGCCACAATTTAAGAACCATCCCACATAAAACTTTTTGGGGACTGTAAAAAGTTTCTTTTGGAATATCTGTAAATATCACAAATCCTTCTCAAGAAAGATTATAATATACTACAAAATTATTAATGCCAACTTTATTCTGATTTTAAAATACAAAGGCAACAAAATTTGGCAGATTAATATACATTAGTCTTTGTTTGCCATTTAAAATTTTAGTTGTCCTAGTATGGTTAGTTTTAATAGAACAAGTCATTTAAGTCCTTATAGCATTTAATGTTTCTTCAGAAGTAGCTATTATTCATGATAAATTTATGTTTTGGAAAACTGCAAATATAATTAAAGCAGGACTATGACATATTCATATTATGTACAAAATATATACACATATATACATAATTAGTAGGCAGAAGTCATATGAGTTTAAAGAAAAGTGAGAATGTAATGTTAGAGGATTCAGTCAAATAAAATAAATTATGAAATTACTAAAAATACTGTAAAAAATGAAGTAGTTTTAACTGTGTAATATGTCCATCACTTTTATTAGTTTTGGGCCTGTGATGCTTTTGATGCAGTGAGAGTGGAAAGCCATCTAAAGTCAATATGGCCTATATCCTTCTACAAAGGCCCTAAAACACTGTGGCACTTCTATCACAAGATATTACCTATATACCCACCTTCAAATTATTGGTCCTTCTGTGTGAGTAAGCAAAGAGTTAGGGAATTGAAAAGTATATTGGTTCTAAAGGGAGCCTCTGAAGTGTTTTAGATGCAATGTTTCAGTAAACAATCCTCAAGTTGTTGGCCACTACCTACAAGAAAATAAATAAAAAAATTGCTAGGGTCCTGAACTCTTGTAAGGCTGAGAGTAACTTAAGAACAGTAATTACAATTAGTTGTTCCCTACTAGACCAAAATGGGCACAACATAGATTCATAGTACTGGCAGTTAGCTTCCTGATTTAGATGTACAATAGATTCAGTTAGTTTGAGGTCCTACTGAGCAGCTTTGAGTTGATTACAGAGTTAGAGCAGCAGTACTCAAATGCAGCTAGTCATTTCCTCTTTGGCTGAGCTGAGAAGGTGGGGTTCAACTTCTCACCTAAGGTTTGCATTACCCTGCTCTGGAAACAGTTTTCATCCCACCTTAATACAATCTTCATCAGATAATGCTCTGCACACTTGGGTTTCCTCTCTCTGGTCTATCACCTTGTCCCTCATAGGCTTATCTTTCAGGTCTATTGAAATAAATCTACTTTCTTCTGGTCTGCATTTCTTTCTTTAGGAAGGTACTTTAAGGAGGCATTTCTAATCTTAGGCTGCCTCACATAAGAGGTGAGATGGCGATACTATATTCTACTGGTCATGGACTCTACACTGCTCCAGTAACTTACTGTTTCCCCTTTACTTTCTTACCTCCCTTTCATACATTCAATCATCTTTCCTATGTGAAATTGCAGTGTACATGCACATAATAGCATTGCATTCAACTATAAAGAAAAATAAAAAAAGTGAAAATTTCAGGAAAATAGATGTACATTGCTATAATTATATTGTAATAGCCCCGATTTGTCAAGACAAATACTACATGCTTTCTCTTGTATGCATGCTATAAATTTTAGTTTTCACAGATATAAATAAATGTGTGTGGACATTGATGTAGGTCATGTAACTGGAAAGAAGACCGTGCAAAGAGAAAACCAAAGTTAAATAAGTGGGTGAGAAAAAATACATTAGGTTATATATGACATGAAAGTGGAAATGTGTGGAAGAGTGCAGGGTGGAGAGATACAAGGATGAGGGAAAGAAGGGAGAAAAGATCAACAAAATAAATAGGAAAATGCAACAACAAAATTCATTACTTTACATGTTATGACAAGAAAGGTTTCTAAAAAGAGGGAGAAGTAGAAGGTGGAAAAGAATTGGAATCAAAAAAGGATTACCACTGTATTAGGAGCACACAAGTTGGTATTGGGATGACCACAGATGCTTAAAGCTACTAGTCATGATGGGCCTATGATCTTATACTATCCACCCATGGCAGTATTATCTGGACTATGTGCTCACTGCTTCACTAGTGGAAAAAGGTACCTGGGTCAACACCGACAATGCTATGGGATGAGAAGGAAGGCAGAGGGTCATAGAAATAATTAAATTATTCAAAGCCATTCCCCCTGGTGTCTATAGTGAAATATAGTCCAACATCCTTAATGTTAATCTGTGAATCAGTAGATACTATAATGCTTTTAGAATTGACAACAAAAGGGTGAACGTGTGCATTAGAAATGCTTCATGACAAAAATCATGTAGAAAAATTGATTTTGAAAAGATAATACTTGGAAAATATTTATATTTAGAAAATTTATAAAACTAGGTACCGTAGACTAAAAATCAACTAGAGTTGGTGTTGTGATGTCAGTAATTGTATACCACCAATATATGATATTGAAACTTGATCTCCACTAAAATAATACTAGATACATGCTTGATGAAGTAATTAGGTCATGAGGGTCAAACCTTCAGAGATTTCCAAAAGCCAACAGGTCCCTCTCACTGTTAGGACACATTGAATTAAATGTCAGTTGTGAGTCTGAAGACTGATGTCCACCCATCAGACAGTAAAGATATGGTATGAATGCACTGATAGAATCATGAGACAGAACCTTCTGATTTTAGTTAGATAGCTATTGTGATGATTAATAAACAATATCAACCTAAGAGATTCTATCATGAGTTAATACAGACCTTTAGGCATGTTGGTTTTATAATTTCTAAACATGTTAGCTGAAGTTGGAAGACGATGCTAAGTGGGGATTGCATTCCCTCATGGGCTGCGATCCTGGGCTGAAAGCAAGAGGAAAATGGGTGGCGTTCACCTCTCATACTTCATGACAGCAGACCTGGTGTGATCAGTTACTGCACCCATCCTATGATTCAGGATAAGCCAGTCTTAATATTATGCACTTTGTCCAAAGCAATGACCAAGGTAACTAACACACCTGGTGTGCAAGTAAAGTAGTTTTTACACTGAATTAATTGGCATCTGGTAATTCTCCACTAACTATTAGACCAAGGCAAATATTACTATTGCAGTCATTGAACACATGGACATCATTTAAAAACAACTTTCTACCTTCAAATTGTATTGATCTTTTAAATAATATATAAGCATGGCGTATTAAAAGAGTCAACATAGTTGCCTTTTACCATTAAATCTGCACACAAGTGGTATCTAGTTTAATGAGTATAAATCAAATTATATTCTCATGAATACTTGATTAAAATCGGCCTGTGCTGACTTTTGTTCATTAATCAGTATTCCATGGCATAATATATTTTCTTCAAACTTGAGAAGAAAAAGATATTCTATCATGGTAGAAGGGCTTTCTGGCAAGGCAAAAGCCATTTAAAAAGCATATAAAGCCAACAAGTACAAAGAGAACTTCATATCTACATGAATAATCATGGTTCTAGAAAAATCTCCATATTCCCGCACATTCTCTCATTCTCCAATAATTTGGATTTGATAATTCCCTGTCAATAATTATCTGTTCTTTGTCAATGTCTTTTAGTGTTCAACATTATTAATGTCAGTTCTACTAAAATACCAGTACCAACAGTAAATTGTAATTTAAACTTGTTTTGTGTGTATGTGTGTGTGTGTGTAAAACTAAAACTTACATAATGTTCTTTCTCCCTTGTTCTCCCTTGAAAATGCTGAAATTTAAAAGTCATTTTATTCATTCATATTTTGGGGTGATTATTTATAAATTTTGATGTTTTATTACTTTCGATGTGCATATGTCTGCCCACACTACACTTTTCCACTGGACCCTTATGTTCCCACAGTCCCAGGGCCCCTTCTCTTCTTCTTATTGTGCTTAGCCCAATAGACAGGTGGATTTTTATTCTTAGATCTAACATTCCTTGCCAACTCCCTGCTAGCTTCTTTTCTACATCTCCCTGAGTTCCTTCAATTTCAATATGCAAGAGCTAAGCCACACGTATTCATTAACTTTTTAAATTCTATTTCCTCTCTTTCACTGACCATTCCATTTCTCTCCATGTAGAACTAAAAATTCTGATAGATAGTTGATAAAATATAAATGAGGCACAGTTCCTGTCTCTGGAAAATCACTCATTACCAATTAGAATAAGACAACATTTCAATAGACCAATGGAGTGCTATCAGTCTATTGACAGATAATAAATAAAGGGAGTGTGTTTGTTCATTCCTGTGAGCATCCATGTGTGCCTGTGTGCATGTATATGATTAGAAATGTACGCCTAGAGTTCACACATGCAAGGCAAACCACATCTTGCTGGACAGTCTTCCCACCATTACAACCTTTTTATCACCAATTCTGATGATGCATCTATGAACTTGAGACAGGTTGTATTTTCATAGGACATTATTCACACACTTTCATGGCCATGTCTCCTTCCTACAGATAGTAGCTACCCCAGATCCTTATCTTCAAGTGTTATGAAAAAATTATAAAAGAGTTTGATCCAATGTTTTTCTTCTATGCACTCTCAAATTTTTAAAGATTTACATTTGCTTCCAAAGACTCTTCAGAATAAAATTACAAATCATCAAAAGCACAAAGTTGGTCCAAGTGGGAAAATCCATCCAACCCGAAGCATTTCCCCATTAACCTCCACATCAGTGCAAACTGATGAGCGATCCTGGTTGTTTATGCACCTAATGAGAGGCTTTCCAGTTGAAGCTTTTGCAGAGTCAAGGTGGGTATAAAAGTAAACTGTCACAAAACTTTTTTACATTGCTGGTAATTGGAATACATTAAAGAGCACTAAACACTGAAAGTATTCTGCTAATTCTATGGAACCATTAGCCCTTAGGCATTATTTAAGGATGCAGTGTAAATGGCTTTGTGCATCTAAGAGTAGGTCAGGGCACTTTCTTCTTCACATGTCAAGGAACTCTTGAGTCCAATAGATACTATTGCTTGAAGAAGCTCTGAATAGTTTAACATCAAAGACGGTTTGGGATGAACTGCTTTTTTGGAGACAGACTAAGTCTTTCTTTTTCTTTGTTTTCTCATCTGTTACCAGAATGCTGAACCCAAATGTTAACTGAAAACCTGTTCCAAGATCTTCGAGTGTTTTAAATTGACTATTTTAGATTAGAGTTGCCATCAATGTACTTATAAAAACAGCAATGCAAGCTTGCCTTCAAAACGGTTTGGCAGCATGAAAGAATTAATTTTAATGTTAATTCTGAGGTATGTGCTGACAACTGGTACTGTTGGTGACCTCTGAGTTAGCAAAGAACAAACCCAGACACCAAATTCCCAGAACTATCCAACAGGGACAAGTAAGGGAGGGAGTTGCCTTTGGATTGGACAAAGGCAGACAGCTGGTGTAAGAGTGAGGTTTTTTTAGGGAGAAAAATGGGAAGTCAGTGTTAGGCTGTGTTGTTAAGTTCTGATAGGCCATGTTAGCCAGTGTTGCAGATAACTAATTTTGATTGCTGGACTTTGGTGTTTTGATATTGGACTTTGGAGTTTCATTTGGGCATAAGGAAGTGGTCAAATAAGGGAAGAAGAATTGGTGGTTAGCTTTAGGAATATAACCTACCAGTTTAGTAAGAGAGAAGAAAGGGGTTGCGCAAGAGCCTTGCCTCCATATTTACTGTGCTTGAACTTATTAGAGAACTCTTTAGTAACTCTATTATTGACTAGTTTAGGGTTACTCACAGTAAAGAAATGAGTAACAAATACTTTTTTAAAGAGATTTCATCATTAAGTTAGATGGAATTTTGTAGTATTGAACTTATAAAAAGTCAAACAATGAAAGTTTCAACTTGTGGCTTACTGATCCTCCTGAATATATTACTGGCTCTATACCCAATGCTATTCTTTACTGTATCTGGTGCTTATGAAAAAATAATATATGGTTTTTATATATTTCAGTTATATATGAACAAAGTTTTATTCAATTCTTAAGTTTTAGTTCTGATGACAATTGAATCTAGAAGATTATTTCTTTAATGAACATTTTGTTTCCATTTTACTCATCTCCCATTTCTCATTTAATACTATCTACACACAGAGACTGAAAAATATAAAAATGTACATGTGAGGAGGAGAGTACAATGTGTAACTTTCCTATCAAATTACCATACTCAATTTCACTTAGTGTTTGATATTCAGACTTTGGTTATATTTCTATAAGAATTTTTGTTCAGCTGCTATTTAGCAAAGCTGATAATAAATATTAAAAGTATAGATAATTTTCACCTCCAGTTTTTATGATAATTTACAGTGATTTGCAGTCTACACTGAAACACAGTGAAGACAAATTCTGCTGATTTCAATTGTCACTCTGGAAAAGTCCTCTCAATAAAGCTTTCCTCACAGGATCTCACTCCAAAGGGGAAACAAAATAGTCATGAGAAGTGGATAAATGGAGGAAACTTAGTGGCAGAGAGGTTGAGGAGAGGAACAGGAATGGGATCAGATAATGGGTAAGGGGATATGCACAAGAGACTGGAAGTAAAAATGGCAATCATTGGAGGGCAACTCTGGGAATAGCAGGAGACATGGGATAGAGGGAGTTTCCAGGGAGTTTATGGGGGCAACCCTAGCTGAGACTCTGTCAGAGGATGTGGAGAGTGGCTACCTCTTGTAGATATGTAGGACTTCCAGTAGAGGGAGGAGGACATCAATCCACCCACAAAAACTTCAATACGAAATTTGTCCTGCCTACAAGAAGTGAAGTGATAAAAAAGGGAACAGAGATTGAGGGGAAAGCCAAACAATGACTGGCCTAATTTGACAATCATTCCATGTAAGATAGCCGATCCCTGACACTTTTAAAGATACTTTGCTATGCTTGCAGACAGGAACCTAGAATAACTGTCTCCTGAGAGAATTTACCTGGCAGCAGAATTTACCTGGCAGCAGATGGAAACAGATACAGAGATCCATAGCCAAACATCAGAAGGAGCTCACTCAAAGAGTGTTATGGAAGAGTGAAGGATCAAATTGAGGAAACTGGAGGGTTCAAGAACACAAGAAGATCTATGAAGTCAACTATCCTTGGCCTACAGGGACATACAGAGACTGAACTACCAATCAAAGAGGAAGGAGGGACTGGACCTAGGTCTCCTATACATTTGTAGTAGAGGTGCAGGTTAGTCTTCATGGGGATTTTTCAACAATTGGAGTAGAGGCTGTCTTTGACTAGATTGCCTACCATTGGATCCCTGTCTCCTAACCTAGTTTGGCCTCACTGGGAGAAGATGGCCTTAGGCCTACTTCAATTGGATGTACCTGGGGTGGGGGGTGATGCCTAAGAAAGACTTCTCCTTCTCTAAGTAGAAGGGGAAAGGGTAATGGGGGACGGATTTGTAAGGGTGGGACTGGGAGGAGAGGAGGAATGGAAGCAAGGGTGGAGAGGCTGGTAATTGTGCTAAAGATGTGAAGCAAATGAATAAATAAATAAATAAATAAATAAATAACAAATAAATAAATGAAAAAATTTCTCACAGATCGTGTATGTCTTTTTTCTTTTCTTTTTTCCCATTTATTTATGCATTTATTCATCTTACATTCCAATTGCAGCATCCCTCATCTTCCCTTTCCTCCTTACACAGCTCCTATGAGAAAGGGTAGCCCCCCCCCTTTGATACCAATCTACCCTGCTACTTCAAGTTACTGCAAGACTAGGTACACACAAGGCCAAGGTCCCTTCACTGAGGGCAAACAAGGGAGCCCAAGTTAGAGAAACAGGATCCACAGGCAGGTAACCAAATCAAAGACAGCTGACACTCCCATTGTTGAGGACCTGCACAAAGACTAAGCTGTACATATGCTACATATTTTCATGGAGGGAGGAGTGCAAGTCTAGCTCATGTATACTCTTGAGTTGGTGGCTTAGTCCCTGGGAACCTCCAAGGATGCAGATTAGTAGACTTCTCTTCTTGTGGAGTCCATATCCCCTCTGGATCGCACCTCTCTTCTCCAAGATTCCTGAACACTATCTAATATTTGACAGTGGTTTCTGCATCTGTTTTGGTCAGGTACTAGGTGGAGTCTTTCAGAGGACAGTTATGGCAGGCTCTTGTCTGTAAGTATAATAGAGTATCAATAATAGTGTCAGGGTTTGCTTCTTACTCATGGGATGGGTCTCAAATTGGGCTAGTCATTCATTGGCCATTATTCTAGTCTCTGTTTCATGTTTGTCCCTGTACTTTTTGTAGACAAGACAGATTTTGCTTCAAAGGTAGTGTGGTTGGGTTGGTGTCCTTACCCCCCCCCCCCATTGGAAGTCCTACCTGCTTACAAGAAGTGGCCATTTCAGGCTTGATCTCCCTCACTGCTAGGATTCTCAGCTAGAGTCCCCTCATAGACTGTCTATAGCCTCTCCCATCCCAGGTCTTCGGTAATTCCTAGAGATGCCCCCACCTCACTCCAGCTAATTTCCATTCATTCTTCTGGCCCTCTCTCCCCAGTTCTCTCTATATCTAATAATCGTTCCTATTCCCCTCCACATCCACCACTCCATCCACCTCAGATGACTATACTATTTCCTTTTCTCAGTAATATTCAAGCTTCCTCCCTTGAGTCCTCTTTGTTATTTAGCTTCTTTGTGTCTGTGGATTTTAGCCTGAATATCTTGTACTGTGTGACTAATATCCTCTTATTAATGAGTACATACTGTGCATGACCTTTTGAGTCTGTGATACATCACTTGGGATAATATTTTCTACTTCCACCCACTTTCCTGCAAATTTCATAATGTCCGTGTTTTTAAAAGTTGAGAACTATTCCATTGTGTAAATGAACCACATTTTCCTCAATCATTTTTCAGTTGAGGAACATCTAGTTTTTTTCCAATTTCTGGCTATTATGAATAAAGCAGATATAGATATACTAGAGCAAGTATCCTTGTGATATGGTAGACCATCTTTCAGGTATATGCCTAAGAATGCTATAACTGAGTTTTGATGAAGAACTATTCCAAATTTTCTATGAAATGCCAAATTGATTTCCCAAATGGTTGTACAAGTTTGTACTCCCTCTGTATAAGAGTGTTACCCTTGCTCCAATTCCTTACGAACATGTGCTGTCATCGAGTTTTTGGTATTAGTCATTCTGGTGGGTGTAAGGTGGAATCTGGGAGTCATTTTGATTTGCATTTCCCTGAGGATTAAGGAGGTTGAACATTTCTTTAGGTGCTTCTAGGCCATTGGAGATTTCTCTGTTGAGAATTCTCAGTTTAGCTCTGTATCCCATTTTTTAATTGTGTTATTTGGGCTGTTGGTATCTAATTTCTTGGGTTCTTTATATGTTGTGGATAGTAGCCCTCTATTGGATGTAGGATTAGTGAAGTTTCTTTCCCCATTCTTTAGACTGCTGTTTTAGCTGATTGTTTTAGCTGTTCTGGGATTTTGTTTTCCACACAAAGTTTAAAATTGTTCTTTCAAAATCTGTAAAGAATTATGTTGGAATTTTTATATGAATTGTACTGAATCTGTATATTTCTTTTGGCAAGTAGGCTATTTTTACTGTGTTAATCCTACTGACCTATGAACATGGGAGATTTTTCCATCTTCTGATGTTATCCTCAATTTCTCTCCTCGTATATTTGAAGTTCTTGTCATATGCATCTTTCACTTGCTTGGTTAAAGTTACACCAAGGTATATTTTTTCTCTGATTTCTTTCTCTGCATGGTGATTGTTTACATAAAGGAGGACTACTAATTTGTGCTATTAATTTTATACCCACCATTTTGCTTAAGGTGATTATTAGCTGGAAGAGTTCTTTGAAATAATTATGGGGGTCATTTAATGCATACCATCATATCATTTACTAATAGATTTTTTTCCTTCTTCCTTCTAATTTGTATCTCCTGGGTCTCTTTTGATTGCCTTATTGTTCTAGCTAGTACGTCAAGTACTATATAGAAGAGATATGGAGAGAGTAGCATTGTCCCTGATTTTAGAAGAATTGCTTTAAATTTCTCTTTAATTAACTTGGCATTGGCTGTTCATATGCTACGTATTAGCTTTATTGTGTTCAGGTATGCATCTTGTACTGCTGATTTCTCCAATATTTTAATATGAAACAGTGACAGATTTTGTCAAAGGCATTTTAAGCATCTAATAAGAGGATCATATGTACTTGTATCTATCAGTTTGCTTATATGGTGGATTACATTGATGGATTTTCATATATGGAACCAGTGATTCATCCCTGGAATGAAGACTACTTGGTCATGGTGGATATTTTGATGTGTTCTTGGATTTAGTTTGCAAATGTTTTATTGAATATTTTTGCATCCTGTTCATAAAGAAAATTGGTCTGAAATTCCCTTTCTTTGTTGAGTCTTTTTGTGGTTAAGATATCAGGATAACTGTGGACTAGCAGAATGAATTTGGCAATGTTCCTTCAGTTTCTGTTTTGTAAAACAGTTTTTACAAGAGTATTGGTATTAACTTTTTTTTTTTTTTTTTTTTTTTTTTTGCCCTTCTGGTAGAGCTCAGCCCTAAAACCATTTGGCCCCTGGATATTTTTTGTTTGGGAGACTTTTAATGACTGCTTCTATTTCCTTAGTGGTTATAGGGATATTTAGATTATTTAACTGATATTGATTTAATTTTGTTAAATGAAATCTATTTAGAAAATCACTATGCATTTAAATTTTCTTAATTCAAGTACAGACTTTTGAAGTAAGACCTAACAATTCTTTGGATGTCCTCATTGTCTGTTAATGTTTCCCTGTTCATTTGTGATTTTATTATTTTGGATATTGTTTCTCTGTTTTGTTTACTTTGGCTAAGAGTTTGTCTATTATTTGATTTTGTGAAAGAAATAGCTTTCATTCATTGATTCTTTGAATTGTCCTCTTTGTTTTTAATCTATTGATTTCAGCAATGAGTTTTATTATTTCATGCTATTTAGTTTGCTTACATATATTTGCTTCTTTTTATTGTTGAGTTTTCAAGTGTGCTGTTAAGTTTCTAGTGTGAGATCTCTCCAATTTCTTTCTGAAGGCAATTACTACTATGCACTTTCCTCACGGCACTACATTCAGTATGTACCATCAGTTTTGATATTGTGTGCCTTCATTTTCATTGAATTCTAGAAGGTATTTAATTTCTTTAATTCTTCTTTGTCCCAGTGTTCATCAGATAGAAGGTTGTTCAATTTCCATGATTTTATAGGTCTTCTGTTGTTTCTGTTGTGGAAATGTACCTTTAATCTACATGTTCTGTCTATTTTTGTTCCTGAAGTGTGTTTATTGTATGTAGTAGAATGATGGCTCTAGTTTATGTATCCATTTTGTTAGCCTTTGTCTTTTGAAATGGGAAATGAATCCAGTGACATTGAGAAATACTAATGAAAAATGATTGTTAATTTCTGGTATTTTGATGTTGGTAATGGGCTTGCATTTTGTATTCCTGATTTCTCCAATATTTTAACATGAAGCAGTTTTGGATTTTGTCAAAGACCTTTTCAGCATCTAATGAGAGGATCATATGTATTTGTATCTATCAGTTTGTTTATATGGTGTGTGTGTGTGTGTGTGTGTGTGTGTGTGTGTGTGTGTGTATGTGTGTGTGATTTTCTTCTTTTGGTTTAGCTTGTGTGAAATAATTCATCTATCTTTTTTTCTTGGATGTACTTCCCTTCTTATGTGGAGTTCTCCTTCTAGTATCCTCTGAAGGTCTAGATTACTAGAAAGATGTTACTTAAATTTTTTGTTTGTTTGTTTTATTTGTTTTTTGTTTTTTTCATGGTACATCTGTTTTCTGCATCTATAAACATTGAAAGATTTTCTTAGTAGAGTAGTCTAGGCCAAGATCTGTTGTATTCTGGGTCTGAAAGACATCTGCCCAGGATATTCTGTTGTTCTATCATTGTGTCCCAAATTTTTGTTTTAGCATTTACTCCTATCATCTCTTCTATCTCTTGTATTCAGTTGGCGATGCCGAAATCTATGTATTCTTGTTCTCTTTCCAATGTTTTCTCTAAGCAATCTCCAGGATTGCTTCATTTTATGTTTTTTCTATTGCTTCTATTTCCATTTTCAGGTCTTAAACAATTTTCTTTATTTTTCACATCTTTGATTATATTTTCTTGTATTTCAATGAGATTTATTCATATCCTCTTTAAAGGCCTTTATCAGTGCAATAATATTAGATTTAAGGTCATTTACTGGCATTTCAGGTACAGTAGGATATTTGGGGTTTGCTGTAGTAAGAGAGCTAAGCTTTAATATTGCCAGACTGCCCTGACTTTTGCTGATGGTGCTCTTAAGTTGGCCTTTACCTATCTGGTTATCCCTGGTATTGGTAGGTCTGGTAGTCCCTGATGATAGCAGGCCTCTAGGATTGAAGATAGAGTTAGATATCCTGTGTGGCAACAGGCCTCCAATGATGTAGGCAGAGTTGGTAGTCTTGGGTGGGAGTTCTTTTTGGAAATTTGGCAAAGCTTTCCCTAATGGCAGAGGGCCTGTGGTTGTCTCCAGTGGCAGCACACTTCAAGGGATGCAGGCAGAAGTGGTGGTCTCCAGTGTCTTCAGGCCTCCCAGATTTTGTGTGGATCCAAAGATGGAAAGCAAAGGGGATGGGGCAGACTTTATGCTCCTGGGCTTGCACAGAAACATTGCATGCAGGTGACTGAGTTGTAGGAATTTCACTTGTTTGTCCTAGGTGGCAGAAGCTGTCTAGGGATGCAGGCATAGGTGTGGCCCAGGTTATGGAATGCAGAGGGGGCAGGGCAGAGCTCTCTGCTGCTGGGATTTCCCAGAAGGTCTATCCTGCAGGAAATTAGGCTAGGAATTTCACCTTGTGGTCTCTGATGGCACAGGTCTCCAGGATTTCAGGTAGAGAGATGATGTGGAGCGAAAGATGCAATGAAGAAGGGAATCACTGAGCCCTCATGACTGCTCTGTATTTTTTCCAGCTACATGTTTTTCTAGAAAATATTTGGCCCATATTTTATATTTAATTACACTCTTTGAACTCATAACTTTTAGTTTTTAACATTTTTAAAAATATTTGCACCAGTTTTGTTCTTAAGTAATTTTCCTTACTACTTCACCCTTTTGTCTCTACGTATCATAATAAGAACTATGAGTTTGAAGTGTCACATCCTGAAATATATGTCTTTTTTTAAGAAAGGTGTATTTATTTATTCTATTTTAAGTAAATAAAAAAGTCACACTCTATGACTCTATCATAGACTATCACAAACTAATATATATAATGTAATATATAATATACATATAATATAATATAATGATATATAATATATAATATATATAATATTAAAAAAAAAAACACTACCCAGATTTCACCTCTGTAATATTGGTCTGTTTGTAATCACCACTAATTTCTTAGCTCCATATAACCAGTGTCAATTGTGTCAGTAGTCTTTTTCTATTGTTGAGTCTAAAGCCAGAGCTACACAGCTGAAGCTGCTGAGTTCTGCTTTTTGCTGGAGTTAAAACATGTCCACACCCTGCCCTTGTTCTATTACAGCCCTTACTGCTTAAGCTTAGCTATCCTGTAACTTGCTTTGTAAATTGATCTTGAACTCAGAGATCTACATGCCTCTGTCTCTGGAGTTCTGGGATTAAAGATTTATACTACAATGCCTGCTGACCTTAGCTTTTCATGACAACTATTTCTAAATATCTGGATCAAAAGCCTTTGTCTTCCATTTCTGGATTGTAGTTCATTCAAGATTAATAGTCCAAATGAAAACAATAAACCAAGTAACACCCAACATTATGTAACTCTCCCTTGCTTAATGGCAAACACATAAACAATATGCTTAGCTGGGTGAGATCTTGCCAAAAAGTCACCACTCCCTTAATCTGTTTATAACTAGAACATAGAATTTAGCTCCATTGCATTTCATTGTATTACTTGAATAATATATTTTGTATTTTTTTATTTCTAAGCTTTTTATGCTTGATCAAAATCCTGTTCATGAGAGAATACCAGCAGACAAAGTCTATGTAACTAATCAAAATCTCTTTACTTTAGCCTCAGGTAGACTTTTCAGGCAGGGGCAAATAGTAGCCACATTATTCACTAAAATATTACAAGAACAATCTCTAGACTACATACTGAAATTCTTCTTTTCTGAAACTTCATTTTTTTTGTGTGTGTTGCCATTTTCTTACTTTATTAAACACATAGCTCCTAACTTGTTGTAGATTATGACAATAATTATATAACTGCAAATAGTAAGTATAGAGAAAATGAAATATAATGAAATATCAGAATCTGAGTCTATATAGTTGGCCTGGTCAGGGCACACTAAACAATTTAGGCCATGAAGGAAATTAAGATACATAAAGGAGAATCATGAATTAATACATTCTTGGTATTGGACACATTTTTTAAAATTTAAAACATATTGAATATCTATCTTAAACCAGGCATAATATAATCTGCTAAGGAAAAAAATTACATGATGTCTTTAAGAAAAATAATCTCTTCGTTAGCCTTCTTTATAGCACTACCTCTATGTTATTATTTTCTTTTTCTTTTTTTTTAATTAGATATTTACTTTATTTACATGTAAATGCTCCTTTCCCACTTTCCCCACAAACAAACAAACAAAAACAACAAGAACAAACCCCTGTTGCCTCCCCCCTCCCCATGCCTGCCAGACCACCCTCTCCCACTTATTGGCACTGGCACTCCCCCACAATGGGGCACAAAACCCTTACAAGGCCAAGGTCCTCTCCTCCCATTGATGATCGAATTTGTGATTTTCTACTATACACATGCTGCCAAAACAATCAGTCCCACTATGTATAGTCCTTGGTTGGTGGTTGGATCCCTGGGAGCTCTGAGGGTACTAGTTAGTTCATATTGTTGTTCGTCCTAAGGGGCTGCAAACCCTTCAGCTCCATAGATCCTTTCTCTAACTCCTTCATTGGGGACCATGTACTCAGTTCAATGAATGGTTGTGAGCCTCTACATCTATATTAGTCAGGTATTGTCCGAGCCTCTCAGGAGATAGCTATATTTAGGCTGGCTTGTCCTTCCTTCAGTCTGTGCTCCATAGTTAATCTCTGCAAATACTTCTATGGGTATTTGAGTCCCCCTTTTAAGAAGGAATGAAATGTCCACCTTTGGGTCTTCCTTCTTCTTAAGTTTCTTGTGGTTTGTGGGTTGTTATTCCTGTATTCCAAACTTCTGGGCTAATAACCACTTATCAGAGAATGTATACCATGTGTGTTCTTTTGTGATTGGGTTACCTCACTCAGGATGATATTCTCCAGATCCATCCATTTCCCTAAGAATTTCATAAATTCATTGTTTTTAATAGCTGAGTAGTACTCCATTGTGTAGATGTACCACAATTTCTATATCCATTCCTCTGTTGAGGGACATCTGGGTTGTTTCCAGTTTCTGGAAATTATAAATAAGGCTGCTATGAACATGGTGGAGCATGTATCCTTATTACATGTTGGAGCATCTTCTGGGTATATGCCCAGGAGTGATACAACTGGGTCATCTGATAGAATGATGTACAGTTTCCAGAGGAATTGCCACACTGGTTTCCAGAGTAGTTGTACCAGTTTGCAATCCCGCCAGCAATGAAGGAATGCTCCTCTTTCTCCACAACCTCTCCAGCATCTGTTGTCACCTGAGTCTTTTATCCTAGCCAATCTGACTGTTGTGAGGTGGAATCTCAGAGTTGTTTTATTTGCATTTCCCTGATGACTAAGGATGTTGAACATTTCTTTAGGTGCTTCTCAGCCATTTGATGTTCATCAGTTGAGAATTCTTTGTTTAGCTCTGAACCCAATTTTTTAATAGAGTTATTTGGTTCTCTGGAGTGTAACTTCTTGAGTTCTTTGTATACATTGGATAATAGCCCTCTATCAGATATAGAGTTGGTAAAGATCTTTTCAAAATTTGTTGGTTGCCGTTTTGTCCTATTGACAGTGTCTTTTGCCTTACGGAAGCTTTGCAACTTTATGAGGTCCCATTTGTCAATTCTTGATCTTAGAGCAGAAGCTATTGGAGTTCTCTTCAGGAAATTTTCCCCTGTGCCTATTTGCTCGAGGTTCTTCCCCACTTTATTTTCTATTAGTTTCAATGTATCGGGTTTGATGTGGAGGTTCCTGATCCACTTGGATTTAAGCTTTGTATAAGGAGAAAGGAATGGATCAATTTGCATTTTTCTACATGCTAACCACCAGTTGAGCCAGCACCATCTATTGAAAATGCTGTCTTTTTTCCACTGTATAGTTTTAGCTCCTTTGTCAAAGATCAAGTGACCATAGGTGCATGGGTTCATTTCTGGGTCTTCAATTCTGTCCCACTGATCAACCTGTCTGTCATTGTACCAATACCATGCCGTTTTTATCACAATTTCTCTGTAGTACAGCTTAAGGTCCCGGATTGTGATTCCACCAGAGGTTCCTTTATTGTGGAGAAGTTTTGACTATCCTGGGTCTTTTGTTGTTCAAGATGAATTTTCAAATTGCTCTTTCTAAGTCTGTGAAGAATTGAGTTGGAATTTTGATGGGAATTGCATTGAATCTGTAGATTGCCTTTGGTAAGATGGCTATTTTTACTACATTAATCCTGCCAATCCATAAGCATGAGAGATCTTTCCACCTTCTGAGATCTTCTTCGATTTTCTTCTTCCGAGACTTGAAGTTCTTGTCAAACAGATTTTTTACTTGTTTAGTTAGACTTACACCGAGGTATTTTATATTATTTCTAACTATTGTGAAGGGTGTTGTTTCCGTAATTTATTTCTCCGCCTGTTTATCCTTTGTGTAGAGGAAGGCCTCTGATTTGCTTGAGTTAATTTTATATCCAGCTACTTTGCTGAAGTTGTTTATCAGGTTTAGGAGCTCTCTAGTGGAATTTTGGGGGTCACTTAGGTATACTATCATATCATCAGCAAGTAGTGATAATTTGACTTCTTTCTTTCCAATTCATATCCCTTTGATCTCCTTTTCTTGCCTAATTGCTCTGGCTAGAACTTCAAGTACAATATTGAATAGGTAGGGAGAGAGTGGGCAGCCTTGTCTAGTCCCTCATTTTAGTGGGATTGCTTTGAGTTTCTCTCCATTTAGTTTGATGTTGGCTACTGGTTTTCTGTATATTGCTTTTACTATGTTCAAGTATGGGCCTTGAATTCCTGATCATTCCAAGACTTTTATCATGAAGGGATGTTGGATTTTGTCAAATGCTTTCTCCGCATCTAGTGAGATGATCATATGGTTTTTTTCTCTTTGAGTTTGTTTATGTAGTGAATTACATTGATGGATTTCCTTATGTTAAACTATCCCTGCATCCCTGGGATGAAGCCTACTTGATCATGGTGGATGATCGTTTTGATGTGTTCTTTGATTCGGTTTGCAAGAATTTCGTTGAGTATTTTTGCATCGATATTCATAAGGGAAATTGGTCTGAAATTTTCGTTCTTTGTTAGGTCTTTGTGTGGTTTAGGTATAAGAGTAATTGTAGCTTCGTAGAACGAATTGGGTAGAGTACCTTCAGTTTCTATTTTGTTGAATATTTTGAGGAGTATTGGTATTAGGTCTTCTTTGAAGGTTTGATAAAACTCTGCACTAAAACCATCTGGTCCTTGACTTTTCTTGGTTTGGAGGCTATTAATGACTGCTTCTATTTCATTAGCAGATATGGGATTGTTTAGATCGTTGATCTGATCTTGATTTAACTTTTTACCTGGTAACTGTCTACAAAATTGTCCATTTCATCCAGGTTTTCCAGTTTTGTTGAGTATAGGCTCTTGTTGGAGGATCTCATGATATTTTGGATTTCCTCAGTGTCTGTTGTTATTCTCCTTTTTCATTTCTGATCTGGTTAATTAGTAAACTATCTCTGTGCCCACTAGTTAGTCTGGCTAAGGGTTTATCTATTTTGTTGACTTTCTCAAAGAACCAGCTCCTGCTTTGGTTGATTCTTTGTATAGTTCTTTTTGTTTCTATTTGGTTGAATTCAGCTCTGAGTTTGATTATTTCCTGCCTTTGACTCCTCTTAGGTGAATTTGCTTCATTTTGTTCTAGAGTTTTCAGTTGTGCTGTCAAATTGCTATTTTATGCTCTCTCCAGTTTCTTTTTGGAGGCACTTAAAGCTATGAGTTTTCCTCTTAAGGCTGCTTTCATTGTGTCCCATAGGTTTGGGTATGTTGTGACTTCATTTTCATTAAACTCTAGAAAGTCTTTAATTTCTTTCTTTATTTCTTCCTTGACTAAGTTATCATTGAGTATAGTGTTGCTAACCTTCCATGTGTATGTGGGCATTCTATTGTTTATGCTGTTGTTGAGGAACAACCTAAGTCCATGGTGATCTGATAGGATACAAGGACTTATTTCAATCTTCCTGTATCTGTGGAGGCCTGATTTGTGACCAATTATATGTTCAATTTTGGAGAAGGTACCATGAGGTGCTGACAAGAAGGTATATCCTTTTGTTTTAAGATAAAAAGTTCTATAGATATCCATTAAATCCATCTGTTTCATGACTTCTGTTAGTCTCACTGTGTTCTTGTTTAGTTTCTGTTTCCATAATCTGTCCATTGCAGAGAGTGGGGTGTTGAAATCTCCCACTACTATTGTGTGCGGTGTAATGTGTGCTTTGAGCTTTAGTAAAGTTTCTTTTATGAATGTAGATGCCCTTGCATTTGAAGCATAGAGGTTCAGAATTGAGAGTTCATCTTGGTAGATCATACTTTGATGAATGTGAAGTGTCCCTCCTTATCTTTTTTGATCACTTTTGGGTGAAAGTCGATTTTATTCGATATTAGAATGGCTACTCCAGCTTTTTTCTTGGGACCATTGGCTTGGTGAATTGTTTTCCAGCCTTTTATTCTGAGGTAGTGTCTGTCTTTGTCACTGAGGTGGGTTTCCTTTATGCAGTAAAATGTTGGGTCCTGTTTACGTACCCAATCTGATAGTCTATGTCTTTTTATTGGTGAATTGAGTCCATTAATGTTAATAGATGTTAAGGAAAAGTAATTGTTGCTTCCTATTAGTTTTGTAGTTAGAGCTGACATTCCGTTCATGTGTCTGTCTTCTTTTAGTTTTGTTGGAAGATTACATTTTTGCTTTTTTAGGGATGTAGTTCCCCTCCTTGTGTTGGAGTTTTCCATATATTACCCTTTGAAGGGCTAGATTTGTGGAAATATATTGTGTGAATTTGGTTTTGTCATGGAATACTTTGGTTTCTCCATCTATGGTGATTCAGAGTTTGGTGGGTATAGTAGTCTAGGCTGGCATTTGTATTCTCTTAGGGTCTGTATGACATCTGTCCAGGATCTTCTAGCTTTCATAGTCTCTGATGAGAAGTCTGGTGTAATTCTGATAGGCCTGCCTTTATATGTTACTTGACCTTTTTCCCTTACTGCTTTTAGTATTTTTTCTTTGTTTTGTGCATTTTGTGTTTTGACTATAATGTGGTGGGAGGAATTTCTTTTCTGGTCCAGTCTTTTTGGAGTTCTATAGGCTTCTTGTATGTTCATGGGCATCTCTTTCCTTAGGTTAGTGAAGTTTTCTTCTATAATTTTGTTGAAGATATTTACTAGCCCTTTAAGTTGGAGGTCTTCACTCTCTTCTATAATTATTATCCTTAAGTTTGGTCTTCTCAATGTGTCCTGGATTTTCTGGATGTTTTGGGTTAAGGTCTTTTTGCACTTTGCATTTTCTTTATCTATTCTGCCAATGTTGTCTATGTTATCTTCTGCCCCTGAGATTCTCTCTTCTATCTCTTGTATTCTGTTGGTGATTCTTGTATCTATGTTTCCTGACTTCTTTCCTAAGATTTCTAACTCCAGGGTTGTCTCTTTTTGTGATTTGTTTATTGTTTCTACTTCCATTTTTAGGTCCTGAATGGTTTTACTCAATTCCTTCACCTTTTTGTTTGTGTTTTCCTGCAATTCCTTAAGGGATTTTTGAATTTGCTCTTTAAGTGCTTCTACTTGTTTATTTGTGATCTCTTGTAATTCTTTATGGGATTTTTTTTGTTTCCTCTTTAAGGGGTTGTACCTCTTTACCTGTGTTCTCCTGTTTTTTTTTTTAATGGAGTTACTCATGTCCTTCTTAAGTTCTTCTATCAGCATTGTGAGATATGATTTTAGATCCAAATCTTTCCTTTCCGGTGTTTTGGGATATCCAGGACTTGCTGTGGTGGGAGTACTAGGTTCTGATGAAGTCAAGTAGTCTTGGTTTCTTTTGGTAGGATTCTTGCATTTACCTTTCACCATCTCTTGATCTCTGGTGATAGTTGTTCTTGGTGTCTCTGACTAGAACTTGTCCTGTCCCTGCCACCCTGCACCTTCCCTGTGACTCTTGAGGCCTGTGTCTCCCATCTGGTCCTCTCTTAGAAAGTCACTGGAGAGAAAATGTTGGATCTCTCCTGAGTCAGGGGATTAAGAACTTCCTGGGGGCAGGCCCTCCACTAGCAGGGAAGGGACAGAGATGGTCCCTGATCCAGCTCTGTCACTCGAAACCTGAGAGGATCCTGTCCCTGCCACCTTATTGACTCCCCTGCAACTCTTGAGGCCTATGCCTCCTGGCTGGTCCCACCTGAGTCTCTGGGCTGAAGCACGCCCTGGAGGCAGGCCTGAAATATATGGTTTAATTGCTCTTCTGTTTCCTTTCTCTTTTCTGTTGCATTTTGAGTACTTTTGAATATCTTTTATTCCTTGAATATTTAACTATAATGGTATTTTAAAGTTTTCTACCATCTCTTTTGATTTTTTACTTTGTATCTTACCACCATTATATTATTCCTTTGTGACTTTTACCTCTTTCATTTCTGAAAACTATTCACAGAATATTTTGTTGTCTTGTTTAAAGTGTCCTTTTATTAATTTTTTAACTTCTTTCATAGGGAGGATTCTTATATTTCACCAGCTTTTGAACAGTTTTAGAATAATCATTTAGGATTTTAGTAATTATAATATTCATAATCTGGTATTAATTTGGACTCCATTCATATATTTTATCTAAACTCCTTTTATTGAGTTTTTAAATTCTTTTACCAACTCAATATAGAGGTGGTACATATTTTATATATTTTAGCTTCAACTTCTTCTACTATATTTTGACAGAACCAAGAATACCCTTTGCACTATTGGTCTTGTAAGCCTAGCTCTGAAAAGTTTCTCTGCATGTAGTCCTACAAGTTCTAGTTGCCTGATGATACAATAATACCTAAAGAATAATTCATGCATAGAAAGATCACTCATTGACAATTAGAATAAACCAACCATTCTCAACAGTGCTCAAATGATGAATGAGTAGAGAGGGTTGACATTACATAAAATTTTGCAATAGTGTTGCCAAACAATTTAGGGCCTGTATTAATACAGCTTAAAGGAATTTCCTATCAATGCCTATATAAAGTGAAGACTCTTTAACTTTGCTGTCTGTTATTCCAACTCTTTCTACTACTTATTCCTTCTTGTTACTAATATTTCTTTCCACTCAGAATTTAACTTTAAATATATATCTTAATATTCTTTTTAAATTCTCTTTTGATTTATCTGCTTTTCAGGAGTTCACCTGGCCTTGAGTTCCCTGTGAGCCAACAATCTCCTCTTCATTCCTCCTTTACCTCCAATTACTAAAAATATAAATGGGAATAAACAATCACATCAAACTGGATTTTTAGTTTCTTTATTGTGCAACTTTCAGTCTACGGCTGCAAACTGGGCTATGAACAGTTATTTCTCATTCATTGGTATCTAGCTAATTTCATCCTTTCTTTCAACCTTATTAAAATCCATAACATCACATAAATTCCTATAGCATAGAGATTTCATAACCAGCAAGAAATAAATTAGAAACCTTCCACACATGACTACACTGATTTTTGCATTATTCTCCTTACTAAACTGTATACTGCATGAGAGCAGCAGGGATGTATCTACCCTCTTCTCCATCATCAATCAGTGAAATACTTGAAATGCACAGTACACATGCAATTGCTATTTGTTTGATGAAACCAATAATTATGCACAGTGAATAAATAAGAGAATAATAGCTTGAAATTTTCATTGGTTTCTCTTTGTCATCTCATAAATCTGTTGTATTTAAATACACTTGTAATGTATTCCAACTCAGATTCAATCACATACTCACAGATGGTTTAATTATCTTGCATAAAATATGTTAAAAATTGGTATGAATTTTCATTTCTTAATATGTAAGATTTTTATTATCTAAACCTTTCTGGTGTTTTTATCTTACAAAGTGGATTGAAATGATTGGTCTTTTGAATGGATTTGACATCTTAAATATTGTGAAGGGTATTTTAATAAACCATGCATTCTGCCTTTTCCTTGCATAACTTGGGCTGATCCTCTGCCTAACTCCTGCTGATAAACTTTGTTTTGATCACAGTAATGGAGAAGCTAGAGTTGTTAATATTTTTTTTTGCAATACAAGTTTACTTTTTAGGGATAATTTGTGAATGTAGGCAAAAGAAGTGGAATCTCACAAGGCAAGAAACTAAAATAAAATCTCCTTGTGGAGACATAAAGCCATCATCAGGAGAAGATGTGAAGGACAAAAATAATAAGACATGATCCTGAGCTGGGACTCTCCTGTGACTGCGGAGAGATGTACTGAAGTAAAGTCATAGAAGCTGCCATCATGTTGCCTTACCAGTGGGTTTGTGGAAGAGCAGTTAAGACTTGTTGACCTGTACCTCTAGGTGTAAAGAACAAACAAAGAGCTAACAGTAGAGGAGGTGATTGTGTATATTTATGTAGTAATTCTACAATATGTTAAGATAGAATGTGTTCTAAATTGAAAATTACACATATTTTCCATCCTGTTTTTCTATATTTAATTTAGGCTTTCAATATGACTTTTGATTCCTTCATACAGAGAGATTCATTTCTCTATGCTTTTTGGGACTATTATGTCTATATCAAATGAAGTGCTAACTTATTGAATTTTATATACACACACACACACATACATACAACATACACACACACACAGAGAAAGAGAGAGAGAGAGAGAGAGAGAGAGAGAGAGAGAGAGAGAGAGAGAGAAAGAGAGAGAAATTTTTCCTAAATCTATCCATAAAATAAAATAAAATAAAACCTGTGGCTGAATCATATATAAAACTAATTAGAAAAAAGGAGTGATTATTTCTTCCTTTTCTTCAAAAATATTTAAGTACAGTTTTGATCTTAGTACTTTAAACTTCATTTTGCTCAAATTGTTTCAATGAACAAGAGGTTGAAATTTAAATGTAGTTTAAAGGGGTTCTTTTAATTCCGTATATTGTTAGAGAGCTATATGTAAAATGTCTCTCTGTGTGTCTCTTTGTTCTGTCTCTTTCTCTCTATTTCTGTCGGTCTCTGACTGTCTATCTGTCTGTCTGTCTGTCTGTCTGTCTCTATGTTCCTCTGCTTATCTTTCTGCATATATTTGTTTTGTGTGTCTTTGTTTATATTCTATAATACTCTAATGTCTAATGTTTGAATATCTAAGGAAATTGGAGCAGAAATATCCAGCAAATAGCTAGATCTCTGAATACAGGAACATACATTTAAGAGACCATTTCACCATTGTGGTAAAATCTTTAACATTCTTGTAAAGATGGAAAAGATTGTTTGACCTGTAGAAATTCTCTGATGTGAAAGCTGATGTTAAAGATGCAGGCAAAGTATTTTTTGTCTATCCATGTACAAGTTTTAAGCTCATTCATTCATTCATTCTGTAAAGAATATTACTCAATTTGTATTATTTGAAGCCATCTATTTTGTAACCATTTTGAAAACTACTTTTGATTTAGTAAGCTAATTATATAAGTCATCAAGCAATAATAATAAAAAATCAATACTAGATTAATTTGAGCAATAGTGTGTAGCATTGCCAAATCAGTTCTAAGAATTTTTAGATTCATTTTGTACATATATTTTCCTCAATCTTGTTAAAAATAAAGCAAGCTGGCCTTTTCTGTATTTTAAGTAACTTTCATTAAGATTACTTTTTAGAAACATGGCATATCAAGGCTAGGTTAAGGATTAGTTGAAAGATTTCTGGAATTAGCCAAATCAAATATAAAGCCTGTCCTAGATACAAATATTTTGGTTTTACAAACACCTTGTTCATTTTATCACTGTTTGAGCAATTCTAAAATATAATAGGATTGATATCATAGCAGCACGTAAGAAGTGATTTCATATGGCATTGGAAGAATAACTGCACATTTTATAGGCAATGTCACCAAAATGTATGAGCTCAGACACAGAAGTCTGACAGTTGACTGTGGAAGAGACATAGCTTCTCTCTAGGCACCACGCAGTTTTCATGGTGTTTATCAACATCTAAAAACATGGGTCTTAGTTTTAGCTTAGATGTGAAAAGAGGGCAATAAAATTTTCACCGAGTTGCTTATTTTAAAAATTATTTATATATGAACACGTAAGTCCCATAGCAGTATTCAGATAAATAAATCTTAGATTTTGTTAGCCTTACTTATTGAGCAAAATTAATAGTGGTAGGCTTCTGCCAGAAAAGAGTACATTCCACAATACAAGTTTGATAGGTTTTATTTTCCATCTATTATCTCATAAATTTCTAAGTATAAGAAAATAATACATTTTTATTTTATGTAAATAGTCCTTTGCAGAATTTTGCCATTTTGAAACAGTATGTTTTTAATGTCTTGACTTATATTCTTTATCATATAAATACATCTTTATTTCTCTATCTAAGCTTATGTTTTATATATTATGCTCGAAGACATTGAAAATATACTAAATTACTTTAAAAATATTATTTGGGTGTGGTTTCTGGAGCTTATGTTTATAAGATGTTTTAGAATATAGTTTTCCTCATTTGACTTTTAAATATTTGCAAAGTGAGAGTAAATAAAATTCCTTCTGATACATTATCATCTTTTCTGATACCTGAAATTCTCTATTGACTTTGCCATAAGTGAATTTCGTAGCTTGTAATACTCAATTGATTCATGGGCCATGCATGTTGACTATGTTTGCACATATCCAGGTTAACTGACAGCGATGTCATTATGAAGACACTGAGACCTACAGTACATGACTTAGGGATTTCATCCCCTGTCATCTCAAATGTCACTGCAGACACATTCATCACCACTCTCTGTCACTGGACAAATAGTGAGTCTGTCTTTGTGATAGGTTCTCAAACACACACTATTTTCCAGCTTAGGTGACAGCTACCACTGTTGGCTCCTTGTGATTATGAGGAACTTCATATTTGCATGTGACTGAAGGGGGAAGTAATGGCATTGTGCACACCCACAGAGATTGCCTATTAAATGAATGATGATATGAACTCAAGAGATCCCAGGTCTGTGACAATGCTTTGGAAAAGTCGTACAATCCTGGCTCTCCACATGCTTCAGGAAGTAGGGGTTCTGGATTAAGTTTTCCAGAATACCTTGCTCACTGAGACAATTACTCTCTACAACAAAGGTGAGTCTTCTCTTATGCCTCCAGGCTTGAATGGAAGAAAGACTTGTAGGGTGATATACCTTTGCAAATAAGTGTCTTCTCTTTAGCCAAGTTGCTGTTCCTTTTTTATTCCATATATGTGAGATGTGTACTCTGTTCTGAAAGTATCAGAACCCTCTTGGTTAGGAATTATAAATACTTTGTTAGTCAATACTACACTATAACGTATATTAGCATGCTGCATTAACATGTTTCTTGATAAGCATAAGAGATTGAGTGTTGTAGAGGGTCACTAAGTCACATCATTCAGAATACCATGTCCTATTAGCACCTTTCTCTTTGGTGCAACAGTTATTTTCATCATTTGTCTCACTGTATCTCTGAGGCAACCCTATTAGATTTGTATCTACATGAAATGAATCTCTTAATTAATGTCTTAGAAAAATGTAGTGCCAAGAAGTATAAACTTTTGAGAATAGGACTTTAGAGTTGTTTATAAAGTTAATGCAGAGACAGTAAGCCATCATTACTATGGCCACTTCTTTATCCTTCTTACTTTCAAATAAGATGAGTTTTTTTTATCCCATATTGTTCTGGCCCATCACTATTGACTACAATCCACTCATTACCCTTGTTCCTAACACAATATTATTTTATGGAAAGTAATAATTTGAAAGTTGGTTATCGATTCCTCCAATAAGAGAACATGTTGTCTGGCTTACCTCAACCAATATAATCTTCTAGTTCTATCAGTTTACCTGCAGAGTTCATGATTTCATCTCTTTACAAATAAATTGTATTCCATGATGACTATGCAGCATCATATTGTCATTATCAATTCATCAATTGGAAGAGATGTAGGTTGTTTTCAGTTTCTAACTGTTGTGAAAAGAGCAGCAAGGACCATGGCTGAGCAAGTATCTATGGAACAGGGTTGCAGTCCTTTAGGCATCTGCCAAGGTGTACTATAGTGGGGTCATGGAGTAAATTTATTTTTAGTTTCTGATAATTATGCACACTGATTTCATAGTGACTGTACCAGTTTACATCAATGAATGTTGTAAACTTTGCCCTACAATCCCTCCAGCATGTTTTGTTGGTTTCTGTTTTAACTTTTCCCATTCTGACTGGAATAAGAAAGAAATCTCAACATTGTTTTGTTTAACATGTACCTAATTACCTGAATTTTGAATACTTTTCTTCACCATTATTTTTTCTTTTGAAACCCTTGATTTAGGGCACAGCTTACTTTTTAAATGAGACATTTGTTTTTTGACTCTGCTAAGTTCTTTGTATGCTCTGGATATGAATCCTCTGCCAGAAGAATACCTGGCAAACAATCTTTCCACAGCTCCAAACTTTCATAAAGTGAACAATCTTCACCTTTGTCCTAGGAAATTTTTCTTTGAAATAAACTGAGACAACCACAGAAAACAACATCCAATTAAAATTCAGAATTGTGGAATTCATTCTCAATGAATACATACATTTCTACACCTAAGACCCCGGGAACATAGAAAGATTGTTAGAGACAGAGGATCAAGGAGTTTTCTGAGAGATTGTGTCTTATAGTAACATCACAAGTGACACCCATAAAATTTTACCAACGTTACTGCCCAAATACAAGCTAGGAGAGGATGACGCTAGTGGACATGCTAAAGTGAGCATAAAAAAGTCCAGGATGCTTCAGCTACACATAAAGAACTATAGAGAGCTGAGGAAAAATCAAAGTGGGAAAGGTGAACAGTGGTTTCTCCCAGGGAAGAGTACATCAATTGATTTTCTAGTGTCAACAAGCTCTGAAATTACACACACACACACACACACACACACACACACACTCACACATACACATATACACATACATGTATACATACACATGCACACACACACACATATATATGTATATATATATACATATATATGAAAATGAAAAGAAAGGGATATTTTTCATAAAAGAAAAAAGACAAAAAATAATTTACTCTTATAGTCAAAAATACTTGCTATAGCCAGGCAGTGGTGGGGCACACCTTTAATTCCAGCACTTGGGAGTCAGAGGCAGGCAGATTTCTGAGTTCGAGGCCAGCCTGGTCTACAGAGAGAGTTCCAGGACAGCCAAGGCTACACGGAGAAACCCTTTCTCAAAAAAACCAAAAAAAAAAACTTGCTATAATTTTAACCACTTTACTTTATATTTTGTTTTAATTAGTACTTTCTGCAAAAGTAATTAAAGCATATTTTAGAAAAAAATGAATTAATGCACGTTAACTAAATTCTTACCTTAAAATAATGTTATATCTCCACTTATAAAATTTAATCAACTCTCTACTACATCTAAGGAGTGTTTGATATTCTCCTTCTTCAAGATTACTGAAAAGTTAGGATTTTTCCATGCCTATTAAGTTGTCTAGAAACTAAACTACTGTGTATATTCAGTGCCCTTTCTCAGATGAAATGCCTATTAATTTGTCAGCCTGGCAGACAGTGTTGAGCCTTGGGTCATCCTTCAATAAGGAAGACAAGATATATTTTACTTTAGTGGGAAATTAATAAAAGATGGTCATGCAGACAGAACTGAGGCTTCTAACATCACACTTTTTAGACTGTCTGCAACTTAAGTGCTGAAGTACATTAGGTTTTCATAAGAAAAGCTTTCTGTATCACTAGTCAATAAAAAGTCTAGGAATAGTGATAAACTCATCTCCCTGGAGTATATGCCATCAGCATTCCTTTTGGGAACTCAAGAGTTTAGTCTTTGCATGATGTTTAAACCCACTGATTCTTTAGGAAGTTCATTTAACAAATCATGTCTTTAAATTTTATTGCTTTTCTATTCTCTCAATTTCCAATGGCACCAAGAAGTATAATTATTTTGCATTACTTTTCTTTGAACTCTTCAATAACAGTATTTCTTGCCTTGTCTTTCATGCTTATTTTTTAAGTTTATATTATAGTTTTTATGGTGAACTGGATTGGGGCTAGCATATATTCTAAAAATAAATATCCCATAATTAATTTCTTGAGCAGAAAAGGTGAAAAACACCTTTCTCAACTTTTCTGTTGTTACTAGTTGAATAAAACAAAGTGGCATCATTGTACTGATTTTGGCTGTGTTCTTCTCTTTGTCTCTGGTGTCCAAATGTTTTACTACTGCAAATCAACTTATAGCTAAGGTAGATATTATTAGCATACTTAATCCAGAGAACTCCAAGCTTATTCTCCCTAAGGAAAAATAATCTAACTATATTCAATTACATGATTTATATTATAGAGTTCCCATCCTGGTAGGAAAACTGTTAAAGGGAAAGAAACATAAGGGAGCCAGTCTGTAAAGAATGCCTCATGATCATTGACAAACCTGTTTGTAGACTATGTTGCTTTCAGCTGTGGACACCTCATTAATAAGAACAAGCTACTGCACATTAAATGAAAGAAACAAGCCGGAGTGGAGCTCAAATAAAAAGTTTTGAAAATTTGTATAACTGACTCTGGACAGAGTATAAGGAAGACAAATATCTCAGGTGAGATCCAACATCATCACACTTACAAAAAGTTCTTACTTATGTATAGATGCTGGTTCTTATAACTGAGGCTCAGAACCAGCCTTCCTGAATACTTAGCTTTTACTCCAACTCATAGTTTCAACACATATTTTCACATACCTGACCCCTCTCAGAACCTAAGCTGCAGCTCATCCATCAAGGGGGCTTTGAGATAAGGGGGCATGTGGATAAAGACTACAAAGAAGATTTCATCTAGCTCTTTGTCTTTTGAAGGCAAGACCGTTGAAATTATAGATGGACTCATTTGTATTAGAATTTACTATTGTGGAAAGTATTGTGATTCATTACTGTTGGGGCTAGTTTTATATAACTTGACACAAGCAAAAGTCATTTAGGAAGTAAGAATGTTAATTAAGAAAAAAAATGAAATTTACAGAAGTTATCTGTAGGCAAGACTGCAGTGCATTGTTCTGATTGATGATTGATGGAGTAGAGCTCAGCTCATTGTAGGCAGTGCTATCCCTGGGTTGGTGACCCTGAGTATTGTAAGAAAGTAGTCTGACCATGCCATGGAAAGCAAGCTAGTAAGCATCACTCTACCATGGCTTCGGCTTAAATTCTTGCCTCCACATTCCTTTTCTGCTAGAGTTCTTGTCCTGATTTCTGTCCATGTTGGAGTGTGACCTGACCTAAGAATTTTAAGCTGAAATCAACTTTGTCCTCTCCAAGTTGTTTTTGATCATGGTGTTTTATCACAGCAATAAAAACCCAATTAAGACAATTACTTTGTTATATCTTATTTTACTACATATGTTTACATGTGCCATTTACTACTAATATATCATGTTCTTTGATAATGCTCTACTCATCTTGCTTTATATTTGTCTTTTCCTTGCTCAGTTCAAACTCCTTCCCTATTTTCTTGTTAGCATACTCTTATTAATTGTTCTTTAAAAATCATTGTATACTCAGTTAACTTGAGAGAGAGGAATTATACTTCAAAGGGCTTGGCAGTTTACATACAGTTCAAAGTTATTGACATTCTAGTGTCTTAGGTTTGAGCACACAAATTATGCTTATTGACTTTATTGTAAAGATTTCATGTTAGAAATATGCTGAATTAGGACAATTGTATTAGACATGCCAAAGTGGACAGGAGAAAGGCCACAATATTTACACACAGAATATAGACAAACAAGGAAAGCTGAGAGTGGAATATATAGCCTTCTCCTGAAAAGATCATACTGATTTGTTGTCCAATATCAAATAGTCAGCCCCAAACACACACACACACACACACACACACACACACACACACACACACATATTAAAAACTTCATATAGACTAAGCAGTATATATCCATATATGTATGTATATATACATGGAACATCAATGACTAAGAGGGTTTAGAGAGATAAAAGAAAAGGCATAAATGATGTAGTTATACTGTAATATCAAAAAGAAAAACAAAACATTGCTAACACATTTTAGATTTATTAAGTATCATTAGAGTTTATGCAGATAAGCAAGTCACTGCAAAACAGTTGCAAACAGTTGTAACTAATTATATGGTCAGTTTTGGAGAAATTACCATGAGGTGCTGAGAAGAAGGTGTATTTTTTTGTTTTAGGGTGAAATGTTCTGTAGATATCTGTAAAATTCATTTGGTTCATAACCTCTTAGTTTCACTGTGACTGTTTAGTTTCTCTTTCAATGACCTGTCCACTGGTGAGAGTGGGGTGTTGAAATCTCCCAGTATTATTGTGTGGGGCTCAATGTGTGTTCCGAGTTTTAGTAAAGTTTCTTTTATGAATTTGGGTGTTCTTGCATTTGGAGTATAGATGTTCAGAATTGAGACTTTCTCTTGGTGGATTTTCCCCTTGATGAATATGAAGTGTCCTTCTTCATCACACTTGATAACTTGTGGTTGAAAGTCTATTTTATTGGATGGCAACTCCTGTTTCTTTCCTGGGACCATTTGCTTGAAAGACCTTTTTCATCCTTTTACTCTGAGAAAGTGCCTGTCTTTGTTTTAGAAGTGTGTTTCTTGTATGCAGCAAAATGCTGGATCTTGTTTGCATATCCAGTCTGTTAGCTTATGTCTTTTTATAGGTGAGTTGAGTCCACTAATATTAAAGAGAGATGACTATTGGTTCCTGATATGTTTGTTTTTGTAGGTGGTTTTATGTGCTTGTAGCTCTCTGCTTTTGACTTTGTTGTGACATGCTTAATATCTAGTTGTTTCTTTGGTGGAGCTATATTCCTTATGTTGGAGTTTTCCATCCAGGATCCTCTACCAACCAAGTGCTTCAATATGTGTTTGCTTCTTCCTTCATTATAGCAGAAATGTAGAAGTCAATTGACTGTTAAGAGAGTTAGGGGAATAGATAGTAAACAGAATGAAGTCAAATTAGGTAAATGATTCTCAGTTTGTCTCTATGTAACAACTCTCTGAAAAGAAAAATATATTGTTTCTCAATATATTCATCATTGGAGTTAAAATTATGCACAGTGTGTCAGGTGAGTTTAAGCAATGCTGTTCACTGCTTGCTATACAAAGTAACTTTGTCAAAGTTTTGAAAGGTGTGCTTGGAAGGTAAACATGACTAAAGTGTAATTCCAAAGTTTACCTCCCTTCCTCTGATTACACATTCTGCTATTAGGAGTCTTGCTCAATGCTTTATCTCACAGAAATTTCAAAAGTGATTCCAGGTTAGAAAATTATTAGATTTTGTGTATAAAATATGATCTTGGAACATGCTTTTTCCTGGTGTCTGGGGTACTTGGATATGCATTCAATTAATGTTAGTGATTAAAATAACCCTTTCATTCATAACAGTAATAACCAAGAAAAATAAGAAAAAGAAAAGTAATAGTCAGACATTCAATTGATTTTATATACATGTACATTTATTTATAGATGCACATGTTACAAACCATGTTTCTATAAATATCCCAATGAGTTAAAATTTGTCAAAGTTCGAGACAGTGTGTAGAATTATTCAAAAATGCTTTTTAACATAAAGGAGGAAATTCTTCAATTTATTTTTATCTTTTAAAACATAAGAGTTATATAGAAGAAATATTGATCCTTTCCTTACTTTTTTCAGATGTTTTTATTGGTTATTTTATTTATTTACATTTCCAATGTCCCCCCTTCCTGGTTTCCTTTCCACAAACCCCTCATCCCATTCCTGTCTACCTGCCTCTATGAGGGTGCTTAGCCACCCACCCACCCACTCCAGCCCAGCCTCACAACTCTAGCACTCACTTATACTGCAGCATCTATCCTCCACTGGGCAAGGGCCTCTCCTCTCCTCCCATTGATGCCAGATAAGGCAATCCTCTGCTACATAAGCAGCTCGAGCCATGGGTCCCTCCATGTGTACTTTTGATTGGTGGTTTAGTCCCTGAGAGATCTGAGGGTTCTGGTTGGTTGATACTGCTGTTCTTCCTATAGGGTTACAATCCCCTGCAGCTCCTTCAATCCTTCCTCTAACTCTTCAATTAGAGTCCTTGCACTCAATTCAATGGTTGGCTGTGAACAACCTTATCTGTACTAGTTAGACACTGGCAGAGCCTCTCAGAGGACAGCTATACCAGGTTCCTGTCAGCAAGAATGGCATCAGTCATAGTGTTAGGGTTTGGTGTATGCAGATGGGATGGATCCATGGATGGTATGGGGGTGGTCTCTGAATGACCTTTCCTTCAGTTTCTGCTCCACTCTTTGTCACTGTGTTTCCTTTGGACATGAACAATTCTGGGTTAAAATTTTTGAGATGTGTGGGTAGTCTAATCCTTTAACCGGGGACCATGTCTATCTGTAGGATACAGTCTCTACAGGTTCTATCTTCTCTTTGTTAAGAATTTCTCCTAATGTCTTCCCCATTGTACCCTGAGAACATCTTGCTTCTCTGGCATCTGGGACTTTCTAGTGGTTACTCCCAGTTCCCCACTTTCCACCGCTACATACCTCTTTTCAGTTTCCTGATGCTCTGTTTCCACTGTCTTCTCTCACACTTGATCCTGCCTCCTCTTTTTCCCTCCTCCTCCTCTCTTCTTTCCAGTTCCCTGCCTCCCTCTATCGTCTGTGATTATTTTGTTCCCCCTTCAAAGTAAGACTAAAACATTCACACTTTGGACTTTCTTCTTGAGTTTCATATGGTCTATGAGTTGTATCATTGGCATTCTGAGTTTTGGAGCAAATAGTTACTCTTTTCCAACATTTTTTTCTTAAGTTTTAAGGCATTAATAACCACTTGGGTGGAAGGCATGTTACTTGTGTGTTGAATATCTGAGTTTTTGTGAATTCTTTTATTTTTTTAGTATAACAAAAGTTATGTT
>JADRCD010224010.1:43728-75566 GCA_019843815.1 Montemys delectorum | reverse complement strand
TGTGTGTGTGTGTGTGTGTGTGTGTGTGTGTGTGTGTGTGTGTGTATGCCTATGGGGCCATTCTTATTCAAGCCACTACAGGATATTTCATGCAGGAATTTGATCATCTTCTCTTTTATTCCTGAATGGTCCTCATTTTTTGGCTAGGTAGTTCATAGTGTTCATAGTCTTCATAGTCTTTGTTTCTAAAGCCCAGGAGATAGAAGTAAGCCAAAGGAGGAATGAGGACTCACTCAGTCTTTGTACCTTTAGAATACAAGAGAAGCAAATTACATGTTAACCTTCAGAGGCAGTCAGAGCACCTGGTGGGGTATGAATCCTTAAATCTATCTCCAAGGAGACATAGGAAGCTGCTAAGAATGTGTGATATATATTCTGGGTTAATTTTACACATTTTTAGAAGTTTTTTAAAATTTATTTTAGAGTTTTTGAGACAAAGCTTCACTGTGTATTCCTAGCTGACCTGGTATTCTCTATGTGGACCAGGCTGGCCTTGAACTCATGAAGATCTGCCTCCCTCTGCTATTGTCTCCTTAAGAGACAGTATTAGAACTAAAGACATGCACCACCATACCTGGATCCATTTTTGAAAGATTTTAAATAGAAAGGAACTTGGTCATTTTCCCTGCTATCTTTATTCATTTGAGTTGTAACATGATGAATGGTCTGGCTTGGAAATTAAAAGCCACTGCCAACTCTTGGTTGGATTTTAATTAATGTTGCAAACTTTGTAAATATACACATTGTTTATCATAGTACAAAGGAAGATGAAAAGGATTAGAAAGATATTTTATATTAAAAATATAAAGCTGTGCAGTTGAAAAGTAGAGTAAAGCAGTACCCTGAAGGTATAAGAAAGCTTTATTTTAAATGTTGTAATTTCCTTTATGCTAATACAAATAAGATATGATCTCTTGTCATTAAGAAATTTCTCTAATGAGGTGATTAAATCATTATCTTGTGAGATTCCCGGAGGGACTGCCACACTCAAATCCCGGGAGCGACGACCTCACACACCACCAAGACACGGACTTGATGCAGTCTGCAAGAGGCTTTTTATTCCAGCTAGCTGGGGCGAGACTCAGATCCCTCTCAGGGGTAGAGGAGTCTGGCCCCGAGCAAAGTCTTAGGCAGCTTTTTATTCTTGTGCAGTTGCTGGGGCAAAAGGGAAGACTGGGGTAAGGGGAAGGTACGGGGTGGTTTCTGATTGGTGCTGGCTCGTGCTAGGGTCCAGGGGCAGGCTAGCCACCTGGCAATTGTTTTGGGCCAGGTTGTTTCTGGGTTCTCTGGCCAAGTCATCTTGGTTCCCTTGTTTTTGGGTCCTTGGGAGCTGGCCTTCCTTTGTTTCTAGGTTCTGGGAGCCAGTCTCCCACTGAGTTTAACTAAGGGCTAAGTTCCCACAGGACAGTTTGAAAACTTAATCTTAACAATCTTAGGGTTTTTAAGAGAAGAACTGATAACATATAAGAGTATGTATGTATGTATGCATTCATGTTTATGAGGAAATTTACTCGAATTTGGCTCGTGCTATTATGGAGGCTGACAAAGTCCCATGGTAGACTGCAAGCCAGAGAATCCGGGAAGCTGATTGTTTAACTCTCAGCCCAAATCCAAAGGCCCAAGATCACAAATGGTGGTTGCTTGTGAAAATCTTTGTACCCAGAGCCTGGAGAACCTGGAATTGTGATGTTTAAGGTCAGGAGAGGAAGGCCATCCTATTTCCAGAAGGGAAGGAGGAGCTCACCTCTCATCTGCCTTTGCATAGTGCTTTACCCCGTGGACACTGGTATCCTCACTACTACTGTGCATTCATAGTCTTTTCTGAAAACTTCTTTGAAGACAACCCCAGAAGTAATATTTTAGCATTTGAGTTGACACCAGAATATCAATCAGAATATAGTTGAGTATTTTAGTGGAGGAATAAAACATTTGGATGGTAAGGGTGTTTGCTGATGTTGATCATTGTTGAATCAATATAAATTATCTGTGTCATTGTCTGCAAAGTGAATTCCATGTTTTAGGTGATAGTGTTGCTTGTTTGACTTTATAATAAGAAAATTTTTAATTAAATAATAATCAAAACTTGAGAGTTTATCTATGGGATTTCTTTTAATGACTAATTTTCTTCTTAACAGTTTTTTAACCAGGTTCTGATGCTTGGGAAAACATCTATCAGTGATTTGTCTGAGCATGTCTTTGATCTGATCTTGGAACTCTACAACATTGACAGCCATTTGCTGCTTTCTGTTCTGCCCCAGCTTGAGTTTAAATTAAAGGTAACTACTGTAAAAATATTATGACTGTGTCAACAAATTCAATGAAGAGCATTGCTTGTTGATTTTTAATTGTTAAAATTGGTTTACTGAATCCAGCATGAAAAAGAATGTTGTTGTTGCCTATCTCTGGATCCCTACTGCTTGGTTTGGTATCTACCAAGGTAAAGGTAGATATCTTATTAGTAAATTCCACTTAAAACATGATCAGCAGGCTGGGTGGTGGAGGCGCATGCCTTTAATCCTGGCACTTGGGAGGCAGAGAGGCAGGCGGATTTCTGAGTTTGAGGCCAGCCTGGTCTACAGAGTGAGTTCCAGGACAGCCAAGTCTACACAGAGAAACCCTGTCTCAAAAAACAAAACAAAACAAAACAAAACAAAACAAAAATGATCAGCAGGATGGCATCATCCTCTACCTGGGGTTAGGTTACCTTTTGAAGCAAGCATTTAGCTTCTATTTTCAAAGCACAGTTTCTAGCAGTCTCTGTGACTTCTTAATTGGACATTAAAAGTAGCTTAGAACTCATCTATACTGTGGGATATTATTTTTTCTGTTACATAGCTGTCTATGCTTCCTTTCAGTAGTGATAAATCTGTTAATTTTCTTTTAGCATGTCTCTCTTCCTCTGACATTAAATGATGCTATAAATTGAGTTTCTTTTGAAGAATTGGGGAGTATAGTTTCTTTCCCAAATCATTACGATATTGAAACCAGTTAGTTATAATTACAAGTTTTTGATGGATTCCAATAAATAATCAAGAAAAGTTAAGATGATTTTCTTGTATCATTTTCTTATTTCTAAAAATTTTTTTCTATCACTTTAAAAGTAGCATATTAAATAGCGGGTAACTTGTTCTTATTTTAGTAGAGTACTTTTTTTTTGATATATTTATGATGAGCCCTTTGATTAACTACCTTCCTATCTTCTTTCAAATATGGTTAGTAATTTTGGTGAGGCAAGACAATCAACATTTCTCTTTCCTTCCTCCTTCCCTCCCTTCCTTCCCCTCTCTCTCTCTCTCTCTCTCTCTCTCTCTCTCTCTCTCTCTCTCTCTCTTTCTCTCCTTCCCTTCTGTTTTTCAAGGTTTTTCTGTGTAGCCCTGGCTGTCCTGGAACTCACTCTGTAGACCAGGCTGGCCTCAAACTCACAGAGATCTGCCTGCCTCTGCTTCTTGAGTGCTGAGACTAGAAGTGTGTGTGTGTGTGTGTGTGTGTGTGTGTGTGTGTGTGTGTTGATAAATTAACATTTCTAATTGTTTGTTAATTTGGTTTTTTGCTAGTAAATCCTAATTGCATTTTCCTACACACTATGAGGAATATAAAAATAAGTAAACTATCATCCCTGTTTTTAGTGAACTTAGTGTAAAGTGTAGGAGGAAGAAGGGAAAACTAAGCTCTCTAAAGAGAGTAGTGTTGCTGGATTTTACAATTCTCATAAACCCTTACAAAAGATAATCCAGAAATTTTAATTGTAAGTCATATGCTTAAATTGTCAGATCTAGGACTATACTAACTTCCCCAGCTACAAGGACCCTTGTTACTTGCTGCTTGTTTCTCCTGACCTCGAGGTTCTGGTCCAAGGCAACTTCCTCTATAGCTGTCTTCTCCCTCTCCTCCCTCTGTAACTGCCATCCCCTCTGGAGCTTTCAGTCCCACCCCCTCCACTACCCAGTCACAGGCTCTAGCCTTTTGTTGACCAGTGAAAATGGGGAGAAGTTTTGCTTGGCTTTACACTAACATTAGAATGCAAGCAGCACTACAGATTAGATGCAGTAAGAATCAGATGGGATGCAGATAGTACTTAAAGGAAGCCCTATGAAGAAGCATTTAGACGTAAGAAGGAGCTAGGTAGTCTCATGAAGCACACGTAGCACATTTAGGAGGTACAGAGTAGAAGTCATTTAGCTCTCATAATTTTCTTTTTTTTTTTTTAAACTTTTATTGCATTATAATGAGAAAAGTTACATGATTTCAATTTATCTGAATTTGTTAACATTTAAAAACATATTTTAAGTAAATAGAATTAAATCACTTTCTTGTTTCCCTTTTGTACCCCCACTCCTCCCAGAGACCCCCCTTCAATACCTACAATATCTTTTTTGTCATATTCCTTAAAATTTATAAAATACTATAACAATAAAAATAAGTATTATAAAAGTTGTTTGATATAAAACAACAATCAATTTAACAGTCTTATGTAGATGCTTGTCTACAGCAATAGTGAAAATACATTTTTCTCAATATAAATTTTAAATAACTCCAAATATATTAACTGTATACTTCAAAATAATACATCACTACTGGTATTTTCTTAAATGAACATAAATATATAAAGTTTTTTTGTTTTGTATTTAGTAGAGTTTAAAATCTTGGCTCTTACTGTGGTACAAGCCCAAAATAAGAACAATTTTTAGACATTGGATTTCATTGTAATAAGGCTGTACTTCAATGACCCTCACATCCTCCATCGTAGCTCAGCTGAGAGTTGATAGTTCTGCTACACCAAGAAATGAATTGTAGGCTCGAGTTTTGGATACAGACTTCCTGCTATGGTCAAAGCTATTTGACTTTAGTGAGTGACTTTATTCTCAGCCCACAGAGAACAGGTTACATTCATTTAAGAAATGGTGTAGGTATTAAGATGGTCTATCCATAAAGTCATTCACCAAGTGTTTCAATGAACAATGGTTCTGCTTGGAGGGTGGCACAGACATTAGGTGAGGGTAAGAATTTGGTTCATTAGCTGTGATAATTAGGAAAAGCATTCATCTCAGAGAAAGAGTAACTTATAAAGACCTTTTCTTCAAACTTGATACAAGAGTTACAAAGGTCAAGCAAAGCAATCAGTCTTTACTCTTTTTTGTTCTCTTACAAGCAACCTCCCTAGTTAATCATTTGGGTATATAAATACTTTTGAAATATATAAGCTGCTCTGAAAACCATTGTATACTGTAAAGACATGAAATAAACAGTACTACTAGTAGAGAGACTGAGATAGGAGAAGCAAGATTTCAAGACTCTTATATTGTACACAGCCAGAAACTGTTACAAACAAACAAGCTAAAAGTGTATATAGATTGGACAATGTTGGACACGTTTCTCCAATTACCAAATTAGAGAGACCATTGGATGACAATCAACAAATTTCTAATTCCTCATATTTTTGGATTTCAATCAATTAGGATATGTTGGTAATATTAATTTTTATATTAATATATTAAGAAAAAGTAATTGTCACTTCTTGTTGTTTTTGTTGTAAGAGGTGGAATTGGGTTTGTGTGGATTTGTTGAAAGATTACTTTCTTGCTTCTTCTAGCGTGTAGTTTTGCTCCTTATGTTGATGTTTTCCATCTATTATCCTTTGTAGGGCTGGATTTATGGAAAGATATTGTGTAAATTTTGTTTTGTCATGGAATATCTTGTTTTCTCCATCTACAGTAATTGAGAGTTTTGCTGGGTATAGTAGCCTGGGCTGGCATTTGTGTTCTTGTAAGGTCTGTATGGCATCTGCCCAGGATCTTCTAGCTTTCATAGTCTCTGGTGAGAAGTCTGGTGTAATTCTGATAGACCTGCCTTTAATATGTTACTTGACCTTTTCCCCTTACTGCTTTTAAAATTTTTTCTTTGTTTAGTGTTCTCCTGTATTTCTTTGAGGGTGCTATTTATGTCTTTCTTAAAGTCCTGTATCATTATCATGAGAAGTGATTTTAGATCTGAATCTTGCTTTTCTGGTGTGATAGTGTGTCCAGGACTTGCTATGGTGGGAAAATTGGGTTCTGATGATGCCAAGTGACCTTGGTTTGTGTTGTTTATTTTCTTACACTTGCTGTCCCGGCCCCCGCTTCCCCCATCTGGTTATCTCTCTAGTGCTACCTGCCCTTGCTAAATCTGACTGGAACCTGTCCTTCCTGTGATCCTGGTTGTGTCAGAACTCCTCAGAGTCAAGCTGTCTCTGGGATCCTGTGATTCTGAGCTTGTTAGATCACCTGGGAGTGGGGCTTCCTCTGACTGTTGTAGGACTGGCAGAACACCTACCCAGACAGACAGGAAGAAACCCGAGTCACTGGGCTGTCGGAGTTCCTGTGTGCTTGGTCCCGCTGGTCCCAGTTACTCCCAGTGTTGGGACAGATGTTGGTTCCTCCTCACCTCTGATCCTGGATGTGTCAGAGCGCCTGGGAGTGGAGCTTCGTCTGGGTGTTGTGGGACTGGCTGCGGAGCTTGCACCTAAGGTCTGCTCTGGACACCAGCCCAGACTGACCGGAAGGAACCTTAGTCACTGGGCTGGCCGGCTCTCAAAATTTTGATTTGTGGAGGAAAGAAACAAGTTGCCAGAAGAGTTAGGCTGTATTTCTTAGACTGTGAGCCTGGGGCGCTACTTTCGAATTTAAGAAGTATTTGTATAGTGACATCTGTAGCCCCTTGAACTTGGTTCCGTTTGATAGGCCTGATTGTTGGAGTCTGTGAGGAAGGCTAGCATCTGAGTGGGTTGTTCATTTAACCACTGTGCCATTTGGTGGTAACAAAGTTAACACTAAAGGTGCGTTTTCATCTTCAGGGTGCCTGTCAGTCAGTGAGAAAAGCAGAAATGCACTTGTGCTCAGTGCTCCTCATGCGATGGAACTTCCTGTAGGAAGCTGATGTCTTACAGCAACTCACTCCTACTGGGGACCAGCTTTTAGTTATTTCTACAAGAACTAAAGTATACATACAGAGTTCTCTATTTACTGTAGGTGTCACTTCTTTCAATGTCTGGACTTAAAAAAAACATAGCTTTTCAAGAATCCTCAGAAGGTTTTAAATACACTCTGAGTAGAAATTAACCTGAATTGTAGGAGGGCCTTTTAATATTTCCTAGGAACCTTGAGACATTTTCACATCACAGTACTGCATATTCCGTCTTGTGAAAAGTTTCATTACATTTTACCATTCTGGATTCAGAAAGGTCCAGGAAATCCTAGGAATAGATCATGTTCTGAGTGTTTACTTTGAAATGTAAAGAAATTGTGTTTTTTTTTTTTTTTTAGAGCAATGATAATGAAGAACGCCTCCAGGTTGTTAAACTACTGGCAAAAATGTTTGGGGCAAAGGATTCAGAATTGGCTTCTCAAAACAAACCACTCTGGCAGTGCTACTTGGGCAGGTACATTTTGATTTTTCTGTTTGTAAGAAATGCATGTTTATATCTGTTTCTGTTTTTTAAAATGCGGTTCTGTTTTTTATAATGTGTTACACATTAAAGATATGTTCTCAAAAATCGTAAGAATGAAGAGTTTTCAGGTTGGGGATATAACTCAGTTGGTAGAGTGCTTACCTAATGTGCCCAGGGTCCCAGTGCCACATAAACCAAGTGTAGTGAGGCAGGAGGATCAGAAGTTTAAGGTCTTGGCAACAGTCTGGACTACACGAAACCCTGATTTAAAAATAGATAAATTTAAAAGATTTTCTATTTTGTAGTTTTCAGTGTTGATAATGAATAGTGACATTTAATTCTTTTCTTTTCATTTTATTTTGTCTTTTGTGATTTTTGAAAAGTGGTGCTTTTTTTTTTATTGTTTTGTTTTTGTTTTTGTTTTCTGAGACAGGGTTTCTCTATGTAGCCCTGGCTGTCCTGGAACTCACTCTGTAGACCAGGCTGGCCTCAGAACTCAGAAATCCACCTGCCTCTGCCTCCCAAGTGGTGGGATTAAAGGTGTACACCACTACTGCCTGGCAAAAAGTGGAGCATTTTAAAGTGGTGCATAGTTCTTGTCACATCTATAAGATGATAATCAAAGCAATAATTACAACTGAAAGTGCAGCTTGAAATGATATAGTTGCTCTCCCTAAAGCTATTATCTAGTTAGATTATTTGGAGGTTTTGGATGGGGAAGGATACTAATGAAATTAACAATAGATGACATAGCTGAAGGTGGTGGTGCTCGCTCATCGTTAATTCTAGCACTCCTGAGCAGAGAGAGGCAGGCAGATGTCTAGAGTCTGTACACCAGCCTGGCACACCATGTCTTCCCTGTCCTCTCCCCTCTCCCCTCTCTCCTCTCCAGACGCTTTGCTGATCCTCCTGCCGGGCTTGTAAGCATGTATCATCAAATGCAGCTTTTGTTTTTCTTAGAGGAGGATGGTTTCAGTTCTTTGTGTGCTTATAGTGGCCCATGAAGTTCCTGAAATGCTTAGTGTGCTTATATTTTTTGCTTGTCCATGGGAAAGGTTCATTACTTTTAATAAAGAGCTCTTTGACCTTAAAAATACTAAAGCACTGTAGATATCCCAGCTGAAACTACTTTGACTCTGATTAGGGAGTATTTTATTCCTTCAAATTATGCTCAGAACAAAAAGCAGTCAAGTCCTTAACAAAGAAATAGGATTTAAGACTTTGATTACATTTTCTTTGTGTTTCAATATTTGCATTGCTGTCTTTTTTTTTTTTTTTTTGATGAGTATCAGTAGTTTTAATAATCTCATCTTTTGTTGTAGATTTTCTTTCTTTTCTTTTTGAGAACAGGGTCTCACTATATAGAACAGGCTGGTCTCAAACTCAGAGATCAGTTTGCTTTTGCCTGGGGAAGGCTAGTATTAGAGATGAACAATACTATGCCCAGATAGTTTAATTTTTCTCATTTTGTGGGGGTATATGCTTTTTTAACTTATTTTTGATTTTTAAATTTCCAATCAAAATTCATGCAAACATTTTGTTTTTGATTTCTAGATTTTTTTTGATAATAAGACAAAATATTTAAGCAGTTTAAGCCAATGCAACTCAGTTTCAAGTTCATTTTACTTAGTTAAAAAATTGTATGTGGCTGAATGAAAGGGATGCATCTTAAGATTTGTTGTGCAAATATCACAGAGTGCATCTTCAGTATGGCATCGAATTACTAGCAGGTAGAATCAGAAGTGGATGCTTACTTGCGCGTGAGCATGTGCGTGCGTGTGTGCAGACACTGAAATGGTTGTGTGAGTACTTGCTATACTTTCAAATTAGGAATTACATTAGCCAAGCACTCTAATTAAATGCTTGCTCAGAAAATCCTATTGTAAGCATGTATCACCTTCCTATTCCATTGTAGTTTCTACTTTAATTTAATAGCATAAAACCTCTCACAGTACTAAAAATCACTTAATTTGGCCTGGGAAAAGAGATCCATGGTAGAACTCTATAACCTAGCATGTATAAGACTCAGGTTTTGATTCTCACCACCACAATAGGAAAAACAAGAGAGTCCTCTAAATCTGTTGTTGTGATGCATATCTTTAATCCCTGTGCTAGAGACACCAACCTGGTCTGCATAGTGAGTTCCAGATCAGCTAAGACTACATAGTGAGACCATGTCTCAATCAAAACCACAAAAGCAAAATCCCCCACCAAACTTAACAGATGTATTTTTTTTATAATGATCATAAGTTATATGCTTATTGAGAAATGATGAGTGTTGCAATCTTCGAGACCTGGATTCAAAACACTCCTTACAGGGGGCCTTAAGAGAGTGTACTTCATGGAGCAAATATTTTTTCATGGTAAGAACATCTTAAGTAATGTGCTACTGATGATTTTGAAGGCCTGTGTTTCTTTAAAAATGTGCTATTTTGAGGGGTGCTATGGGTATTATGCAGATTAAACCAGGGTCTTGAACAAAGGTCTTTTGCATGCATGGCAGTTGTACTGTTGCTGAGCTTCATCTTTATGCTTTCCTGGATTCCAGGAATTGAAATTAGGCCATCAGATTTTCAGGTGTTTTACATGCTGAGCTATCTTGCTGGACTAAATGTTGTTTCTTTTGGTGTTAAGTGATAAAAATACTTGAGTCTTTTGATTTTTACAAATCATAGACATAGACTTAATGCCTGGAAACTCTTGACGTTAATGTTATTGACACTTAAGCAAAATCTAAAAGTCATTATTATGCATTCTTTGAGCTGCTGTGTAAAGATTTTGAACATTAATAATTAAGGGACAATTAGATTTCATGTGCATGCTAATGGAGGAATACAGTGCTATCAGATAATCTTGCTAATAAATTTGAATCCTAGTGCCCAAAGCAGTCATGTGTCAAACTCTGAACACTAATTTCTCAGGTATAGGAGTAAAAGGTACCTGCTAATTGACATCAAAATAAAAAGATGAGGAATACCTAAGTTGCAGGAAAGCACTATATGAGTATATACTCATATATAGGCTTAGCTTTTATATAGATAAATAAATTGAGGATAGAGTATAAAGATGGCCTTGTTATTAGTTGGAAATGAGATAATTATGATGATTAATTAAATAAGAACAATTTTGGGGTACAATTTAGAATCATAGAATATAAATTAATGTAGTAAAAGGTTTGCCATATGTTAGTTTATGTTCTAGAATTAACCAAAAATTAATTCTAAGAATTCATTTTTCTTCTAGGAAATTTCTTTTCAGAGATGACATGAAATTTAAATGTTTCTTTGAAATATAAACATACATATATATGTATACTTGTAAAATATATAAGACATACAGACATACTTACATACTGAACAGACATTATTTGAAATATAGTATTTTGAGGGAGAACATTTGTGTGGCGCGCAGCTGCAGGAATGGGCCACACTACCACCCACCACCTAGCTTCCCTTGAATCCATGGATAAAAGACACACACAGACACACACAGCTTGCTCATTTTCAACTTGCCTTTTGATACAATTGCTGGGCGCTATTATCTCCCACCTGGAAAAGTGTGCACTTGTCGAGTCCTTATCAATATTCTTATCACCACACCTTTCCACTTACCCTAAACTTTAGTTATTCAGTTATATCTAGTCCCTGCTAAACATTTCCAACATCCCACTGCCACAGGCCACCGCTTCTCCCAAGATCTCACATGGCTGCTTAGTTTTTCTCTCTCCAAAGCCTGGCAAACTCTGTCTTTCCTCTCCTTGCCTACCTCCCAGGACCCAGAAGGTAGGCTTATTCCTTCTGCTCAGCAATTGGCCCATAGTTTCTTTACTGATAGGTCAAGAACCAGTTGGGGAACAGGATCTTCCCCCTCCACATTTGTCATTATTAGTCCAATGGAAAACATAGACTTCTCAGAATTTTACAGTCCTAACAGAATCTAAATAGAGATGATCCTAGTTTTTTAGTAATATGCCCCATCAATTATCAATCAGTGTTGACTGGGGAAAGGAGACACTTGGCACATCTGTCTTCTAGGTGTGAGCCATCTTTGTTGGGAGCTCAGCTTTTCCATCCATGTCAGTGAGTGTCTACTACTTAGAGACATAGCCCAAACTGAACAAGAGTATTACCATTTCTCCCCTGATTGTTACCTAGAGTGCCTCATCAGTACTGAGCTTGGGGATTGGACTGGGTTGGCTGTACGGGTGCTTCCATTGATGTGGGTCATTAGTGTGTGCCACCAAACTCATCTTTTTCTGAAGATACTGAGAATTAAACTAGAATCCTTTACCAAGCCTTTACTAATACCATTATCTTCCTGGGCCCCACTTTGAATTTTCTCACATATGTATATATTTCTCATATATACAGGTATTTCTTGTTAATATACAGGTATATTTATTTATAAGTGACATAAATACAAATTGAGTATAGATTAAATTCATCTATTTTGGTTGTTTTAAAGAGTACTCTTTTTTAAATTTTTTATTAGGTTTAATGATATCCATGTACCAATACGCCTGGAATGTGTGAAGTTTGCCAGCCACTGCCTTATGAACCATCCTGATTTAGCAAAGGATTTAACAGGTAATAGCACATATTTCTGGATGCTCTTCAGTAGGAGAAAAAAACTTTTTTTTTTTGGTTTTTCAAGACAGGGTTTTTCTGTATAACCCTGGCTGTCCTGGAACTCACTCTGTAGATCAGGCTGGCCTTGAACTCAGAAATCCGCCTGCTTCTGCTTCCCAAGTGCTGGAATTAAAGGCGTGTGCCACCACTGCCCGGATGGGAAGAAAACTTTATAGGGAAAACCTTTCTCCTTTTTTGGTTTTTCAAGACAAGGTTTCTCTGTGTAGCCCTTGGCTGTCCTAGAACTTACTCTGTAGACCAGGCTGGCCTCGAACTCAGAAATCCACCTGCCTCTGCCTCCCAAGTGCTGGGATTAAAGGTGTGCGCCACCACCGCCCAGCTCGAAAACTTTTCTTTTAGGTGTTTCTGATAGCTGTCTTTTCTACTTACTACTTACTACTTACTCATTATTATGGAACTTACTTTTGAAGCTAGAATTTTTAATGTGTAGTTCCTGACAGTTTTTTTTTACAAGTAATTTCATGAACTAAGGTAGTTTAAGCACTACTGTGCACATTTTCACATATTTGAATCGATCTTGATTTTGAGATTAATACTAATGCTCTGATACTTTATGAACTTAATGAAAATCACTTAACTGTAAACAAGTTAACCATAATTAATGGAGAACTTAAAATCTGTTATAAGCTTTTCACTTCCAATTTTTGAAGTAATGAGAATATCATATACCTGTTTATTTTTTTTAATTATGAAATAGTTCATAAAATAAAGGTTAACAGCCATTTATATCTTCTGCACAAATGTTAGCATTTGCTCTCTTATGAAATTGAAAAGCAAAGAAAAGATAATTACAGCCAGAACCCTCACAGGCTGTTCTCCTTAGTAGTTTTATAGAATACAGTTATCTATGGTCTGCATAGGTTCATGATTTTCATAGACACCTCGTATTTGTCTCCTTGTATAGCTGATTGTAATTTTGTCCAGTGTAAAGCATTTCATTGGAATTGTGTGTGACTTTGATTGGGTTGAACTTGAGTCTTTATTATGTGTTTTTTCTTTGCAGTGCCCATTTCTTTCCCTTGCGTCCTATAGATTTTCTTTGTTTTTTCTTGCCAGTCTATTCTTTTGCATTTGAACAGTTATTTATCTAACCCTCTTTTTTTATGTCTCTATCTCTGTCTGTTTCTCTCTCTTTCGTATGTATGTGTTTGTTGTATTGTGTCTGTCTGTTTTTTTCTCACTTTTTTTTTTTAAAGATTTATTTTATTTTATGTGTATGAGTATACTGTAGCTGTACAGATAGCCGTGAGCCATCATGTGGCTGCTGGGCATTGCACTCCGTGCTTGCTTCAGCCTCGCTCACTCTGGCGTAATACACTATAGCTGTCTTCAGACGCACCAGAAGAGGGCGTCAGATCTCATTATGGATGGTTGTGAGCCACCATGTGGTTGCTGGGATCCAAACTCAGGACCTTCAGAAGAACAGTCAGTGCTCTTAACCCACTGAGCCATGTCGCCAGCCCTTTCTCTCACTTCTTGCTCTCCCATCCTCTTCTCTCTTTCTGGATATTCTTCTATTATTAGTAGCATATTTATAATGTAATATTTTATTTTATATTAATAATATAATTTATAATATTTTATTATATATTATACAATGTACTAGATATGAATATAATATTTATAATATAATAATATAGTATTACTATAAAATTATTAATGCAGTATTTTCTAAATCTAGTTTTGGTGGGGAGGGGTTTTCCTCTTTAAAAACACTAGCAATAACTTTTTTTCACCTTTTATTTGCTTTTATTTCTTTTTGTTATTAGATTATTTCTTCAGAAGTTTTAGTAATTCAAAGCCAGGTGCTCATGATTAATAACGTGTGTGTATGTGTGTGTGTGGGGGGGGGGGAGGTGTGCACATCAGTCTGCATTCATGCATGTGCAATAAACAAAAGGCCATTTGGAAAGTGCTAACTATAAAAAACATTGGTCTGTGGCTCCTGTGAGTTCCTTTGCTGTGATGAGTTGTTTTCCTGAGTGTGATTAGCTGATTGAGTTAGAAACAGCCTTATCTGCGTCCCTCTCTGGGGTACAGACTTCACTTTTCAGATGCAGATGACATTTAGATTCAAGGGAAGGGCCAGCCTCATTCCTGGCCTCTTCCCTTCCCTTGCTCCTAATTTTCTTGAAGTATTAAACATTCTACTTGGGGTTTGCTTTTACTGTTGATTTGCAGAGATCTTTCCAATCTCTTAAAGCAATATGATAGTTATTAAAGTTTCCATTTTAATCAGAAGCTCTTACCTTTCAGAGTATCTTAAAGTGAGGTCACACGACCCTGAGGAAGCTATTAGACATGATGTTATTGTGTCTATAGTAACAGCTGCTAAAAAGGATATTCTTCTTGTCAATGATCACTTACTCAACTTTGTGAGAGAGCGAACATTGGACAAACGGGTGAGTAGGAGTTGATAATTCCCAGAGGGTTTTGTCTTTGTGTGTTTTATTTTATTATTTTTGAGTCTTTCTGTATAGCCAGTCCCTGAATATCTTGGAATTCTCTGTCTAGTCTATCTAGGCTAGTCCTGAACTCAAAGAGTTTTATCTTTGAACTCGAAGAGACCTGTCTCTGCCTCATGTGTGCTAAGATTGAAGATGTGAACTACCATACTAGCAGAGGATTTTTGTTTTTTTTATTTTTTTCAGACAAGAGTTTCTCTGTGTAGCTCTGACTGTCCTAGAATTTACTCTGTTGACCAGGGTAGCCTTGAACTCAACCAGGTCTATAGCTAGTCTTTGCTACTTTGTGAGTTCTTCTTCTCACCCTTCCCCCCTCCCCCTCCTCCAATTCAGCAGCCCCCATCACTGGATAGGAGAGAAAAAAAGGATAGAGGGGAGAGAGAGAGATCAAGATCCCTGACTCTTAATTTCATTCCCTTTGTTTCTTCTTTGAGCACAACTACTAACACACCACACCAACCCCCCTGAATAACCAACAGCCACCCCCTACACCTCCCACGGCTCTAGCATTTATATACCCTCTGAAAAGTTCTCAGAATTCCAAACATCCAACTATCGAAGATACTAGCTGCAGCTGGCAAAACCATGCCTCAGCTGCCGTGGACCGTGCGAAGCAGCTTCCATATCCCTACACCTGGAATTAAAAGGAAAACGCATTCTTATAATTTTCCTGTGTTTTTAAAGAAACTAAAATTTCAAAATTGTCCCTACAGACATCTACCTGCTTCTGCCTCCCTAGTGCTTCAATTAAAGGTTTATAATACTACTGCTTGACTTAAGAGTTTCATTTTTAATACCTGAAGTTTAATAGTATTTCATTTAAAAATATCTTTTTTTCCTCATATAATGAATTTATAAGTTGAAAACATCTGAGGTCCAGCCAGATAAAGCAGGATCTGTAAAGTGAAGAGTTGGATACTGGTGCTCAGCCAGCTTTTTGTCTTCAGTGAAGGACCCTAAACTGTGGCATGGTTCTGATCCCATTTAGAATAAGTTATCCTTCCTCTGTTAAACTTGCCTGGAAACATTTTTCACAGATACACCAATCCTTGGCAGTTCTAAACCTAGTGGGGTTGAGCTTAAAGATTAACCATCACACTACTCTATTGATTTATACAATGGGAGCTTTTAGTGTGTTTGTTTTTTCAAGACAAGGTTTCTCTGTGTAGCCCTGGCTGTTGTTCTACAGCTCATTATGTAGGCCAGTCTAGCCTCAAACTCAAGAGGTCTACCTGCCTGTGCCTTCCAAGTGCTGGGAGCATTACCACTGGTAATAGAAGCATTTTTATGAAAATAACTTTTTATGTTTCTGTTTTAAGTGGAGAGTACGTAAAGAAGCCATGATGGGACTTGCCCAGATTTATAAGAAATACTCTTTACAGTCAGCAGCTGGCAAAGATGCTGCAAAACAGATATCCTGGGTCAAGGACAAGCTGCTACATATATATTATCAGAACAGCATCGATGACCGGTAAGTCAGGGCCACATGCTCCCATGCCTTTCCCAGTTACTTAGTGAGTTGTGGATGTTATATACATTCTTTGCATTGTCTTTATGACTTTAAATACCCTCTGTTTTTAGTATAGGGTAAATGGAATGCATAGTTTTCTTGCCAACAAAGTCACAGTTGAAGCATATATAGATAACTTTTGGATGAATAGAGTTTTCTCATTTGGTTTCATGCACTTAACTTTTTACGGGTAATAGCTAAAGGTAGGAATATAGCTATTGTAATTTTAAGTTTTGTTTTACAGAAAAATACATGAAAAGGGTGTTAAGTTCATATTGAAAATCTTTTGGAAATTTTAGGTTAAAAAATTCTCTCCCACTCAAGACTAAAAACAGTTTATAAATTTCCAAGAAACATGTTATCTCCCTAAAAGTAGATGACTCTTGTATGGATAAAAGCCAGTTAGCCTTCAGTAAACCCTAAGTTCTCTTTGGAATCTAAGTTGACAAATTGTTAGTATATCCCAAAGCATATGCCTGTAGTAAGCCACTGGGAAAATAAGCCATAGACCAGTAGTTCTCAACTTCCTTAATGCTGTGACCTTTAATACAGTTTCTTATGTTGTGGTGACCCCAACCACAGAATTGTTTTGTTGTTACTTCATAACTGTAATTTTGCTACTATCATGAGTTATAACAGAAATATCTGATATGCAAGATATCCAATATGGTTGTTTGACCCCCAAAGGGGTCTTGACCCAAAGGAAGTGTGGTTTTGTTTTGTTTTTATATTCATTCATTCATTAATTCATTCTCTTACAGTTTTTAGATTTGAGTGTGGCACCAGTGCACAGATTTCTTATGATTTGATAAGATACTTTTGTGTCCTGTCCCTGGGTGTCTGGATGCAAAGGGAGTGAGAAGTGCAGGAGCCTGGAGCTGGCTGAAGTAGCTCCTGGCCTTTTTCTCTGTGCTTTTAGTTAAGCCATGTCCTGTTTCACAATGGTCTTGTTTCGTAGTGATGAGAAGTCAAAGGGATCCTAAAAAGTCCTTTAACTAAAAAGTAGCTTTAACTTGATAATATTTGTATCTTCAGAGAGGGACCTGGTGTAGTTTTCTCACAGTAGTTTATTGTACAGATGTGGAAATTTAGTATATGATACATAATTTCGAAGGTCATTTTACTATTGTTAGCTGTGTGTTGTATTGTTATAGACATATAGAACTAAGTTCTTCCTTTGAATCCTCTTAGAAGAAATGCCTTCTCCACTCTGGAAAGAAGGGGCTTACTTAATTTGTGGCTTTTACAAGTTTTATAATTTTAAATACAAACTTAGTACACTTAAAGAGTCTTTTCTTTCATAGGTTACTTGTTGAGCGGATCTTTGCTCAGTACATGGTTCCTCACAATTTGGAAACTACGGAGAGGATGAAGTGCTTGTATTACTTGTATGCTACACTGGACTTGAATGCTGTGAAGTACGTCTCCAGTGCCATGCTACTCGTTCTCTTGCAGTATATGGGAGGGGGGACTCAGTGTTTCATGGAAACCTTATATTGTTTTAAGCATTGTTAAAGCTCCAAGACACAAGAAACTACTGGGCTATTTCTTCTTTTTTAGAAAGTTCTGTCACTTACCTGTGATGTAAGCAGATATAACAACAGTTAAAGCTGGCTAGAGCTATTTGGCATGAAGTCATTAAGGATTTGATTTCTCTCTCTCTTTAGATTTTCATGTTGATGGCATTTCAAGAAAGGTGATATACCTATTTCCCCCACCCCCAGGTGTTAAAAAGGTCCACATTATGAAAATACTATCTTCCTACTCTTAACACGGTACTAATTTAAATTATTCTGTAGTGCAGTAGAGTGAAAATTTTCGTTGCTGTTTGTCCTCAACTTAGTGTTGTAGGTTAGCATTAGGGTACGTCTCACAAATAGATTTTTATTCCCATGTTTCATTGAAAAAGTACATTTAGATGTCTGGGGAGGGAATTGGCATTTTTATATAGTAGATATATGCTAATCTAACTGAATCATTTTAAGGTGTGAAGATTTCCTGAAGGATTAGAAATTTAGACTCATGATATTCCAGCAAACATAATTAGATTTGTTGAAGAGTAAGTGTGCTGAAATTGAAAGTTTAAGGACACTTGAACATTTGCATGGACTTTCACCCTTACTTCCATAGTTCTGTGTGTTCTCTACAGTTACTTTATATGGAGGGGTAGTTGTTGGCACATGGTCTATTTCTAGCTCTGGAATCTGGACCTCTGCCTCTGCTGTTACCCTGCAACTGAAAAGTAGCAGCAGTAATTTATGTTTTATACAAGATAACCAGACTCATACCGAGCTTAATTTGACAGTCAAACAGTAGTAAGATAGCCAGGATTTGAGTCAATACTCCTTGGTTACAGCATTCAGGCTTTTAACTATACATAGGAGTACATATTACTACTATCTACTATGTTGGGAATTTTTTTTTTTTTCAGAAATTGGATAAATTCTCAAATTGCTGGTTTAGTTGAGGTTAGTTGTTCATCCTTTTTCTATGGTACAGTTGATGACCCATTAGACTGTCTGAAGTATGATTGGAACACATTATTTGGAAATCCCAATAAAATCTGGCTTTGACCAAATACTGCTTAAAAGTAAACATACTTTTTAATAAGAAACATACTTTTTAATAAGAATCCAGAAGTAGCACTCAAAAATCCTTGGGAACATCTTAGGAATAAGAATCTGTATACTTATTTTTATTTGATGAAAAAGGCAGGTACAGAAGGAAGAGATCATTGTTCAAGAGACAACAAAAGGTTCAAAGATTTCTGTAAGTCTAAATAGCTGAGGATTTTTTTGGAATTTGGCTTTAGAAGGAAGTAGGAAGCATGTATGCTGGTACTTAAGCAGCGCACTCACTGCAGTCATGCAATCTTGCAAGTGTCCTGGAACCCTCTCCTGCACAGCAGGACCATCTTCAGAACCTTTCTTCACTGCCCAATGTTGGGATTGGTTGATGCTGTGCCTTCATGGGAGGGAAATTCGTGTTACTATATATACATACATACATACATACATACATACACACACACACACACACACACACACATGTTAGTCAGGGTTCTCTAGAGTCACAGAATTTATGGTAGTCTCTATGTAGTAAAGGGATTTATTGATGACTTAACAGTTTGTAGTCCAACTCCCAACAATCAACTCCCAACAACAGTCGGCAGCAGCTGTGAATGGAAGTCCAAGGATCCAGCAGTTGCTCAGTCCCACAAGGCAAGCAGGCGAAGCAGAGAGAGCCTTCCTTCTTCCAATGTCCTTATATAGGTCTCCAGCAAAAAGTGTGGCCCAGGTTAAAGGTGTGTGCCACCACACCTTTAACCACAGATGGCCTTGCTTGAACTCATAGATCTTCCAGTCTTAATCTTCTAGGATTCATAGCCACTATGCCACCACACTCTTAATCCCAGATGATCTTGAACTCATAGAGCTTTCTATGTTAATCCTATGGGATTCATAGCCACTATTCCTCAAGGTCTACATGCCAAGATTCAGGTCAGAAACTTGTATCTCTCAGCCTCCAGATTAGGGCCACAGGTGAGCCTTCTAATTCTGGATTGTAGTTCATTTCAGACATAGTCAAGTTGACAACCAGGAATAGCCACTACAATCCACCCCTTGTCAACTTGACACAAATAATATCTCATGTCTACATGAAACAATAACAAAATTATGAGTACGCCTAACATGATATAACTATTCCTCGTACATTTGCAAATGCATTTATAAATTTATAATATCCCCCTACATAAGAGAATAGGTAATAAATAAACATTAAAGTATATAAATGTCTTTTAACCATGTGTACCTAGGCAGAAATGTTGACTGATATATTTGTCAGGTATACATATAAAAAGACATTTAAATTCATCCCTACAAAAAAGGTCAGAATATATAAATTCAAGGAATGAAAGACAATTGGTGGGGTGTTTATTGCCAGACATAGAAATGAAAAGAAGAAAATAACTCTTAAGTAAAAAGAAGAGATTACAAATAGCAGCCATAATGCTAAATAGAAACTACTTTTCCTTAAATTTCAGTATATTTGATCAAATTTAAAAGTAAAGCACTTGCCAGGCTGTGGTTGCACTCACCTTTAATCCCAGACCTTTGGAGGCAGATTAGGCAGGATCTCTGAGTTCGAGGCCATGACAGTTACACAGACTAACCTTGTCTCAAAACAAAACAAAAACTAACAACAACAAAACAAAACAAATTTTTAAAAAAGGAAGGACTCATTTTTAAGAGATGTGCTGTGAAATAATACCATTGAAAGTAAACTCTGATTTGGACTAGTATTATAGGGTTTTGGTTTTATGAAAGTGGTTCATGAATGATATTTAACTGTTTCAAGGTGACATATTTATGGTAGGTGTCATTTTAAAGCGATTTATTGCAACTGACTGTAAAATTAGCTGATTTTCTGTATTAGCTAGTTTTTGAAACTTAATTTGTGCATATCTCTGTTTTTCCCAAAGCCTTTACATTTTCTTGTGTGTGATAATAACAAAAGCCACATACATGTGAGTGATAACCTGGTGATAGTTAACATCCTATGAGTGTACGGCCCAGCTCCTTTACCCTGCTCTTTTCCTTGCAGAGATACACGGCCATCTGTTTTTCTTATCTATTACAAATAGCTTTAAAGTATCATATGTATGTTTGTATATATCTGTTTCCTGTAATTATTTATTTTTGCATATTACACAAATAGGATTAGTGCGTGTGTGTGTGTGTGTGTGTGTGTGTGTACACATATAGTCTTCAGTGACATTTTTTATTCTTGTTTTGTTTTGAGGGAGAGTCTTAAGTTATATCTTTAGCAAGCCTGAACCCCTAGAGCTCTGCCTGCCTCATCTTTCTGAGTGCCCTTATTGCCTTCTGTTGTCCACTTTCATTATCATTGAACTTCCCATCAAGACAATAAATATGGGCAAATTCTCTTGCCATTTAGTATTTTGATTAAAATTCTTAAGAGAATTTTCTTAAATGCAGTGTAATAGAAATTCTTAGTCAATGAGGGCCATTTTTTTTTTGTATTTCAGCTGTGGTCATAGTTTATAATTGTTTTCGATTTGGGGGATTTCATATTTAAGTGATAAATATACTACATTACATAGTTTTATCTGTTTTAACTCAAGACAAGTTTCAACATGTGGATCTTTCAGAAGTTGTAAATTATGAGTTTTCTAGGAAACAGAGTGTGTTTGATTTTGGAATTCAGAAATAATTTTACAGAGTGTTTCCCTGAAAGTTTTTGTTTTATTTATGCAACGTATACTTTGTTTGAGACTTTTATAGTGCTCTGGCAGGTGACCATTTTGTTTTTAGTTAGTTGGTAAATTTATATTCATTACTAATGCCAGTGAAACTATGAAACTTTCACACTTGAAAATAGTAGAATATCACTATTTAAAATGAGCACTATCCAGTGCTGGAAATTGTCCTAATACTCTTACTATTAGCAAGTTCCCAAGTTTAAACTAGTTTGTATCAGTTTTTAAAAAATATTTTGGTGGCATTTCAAAACCTAGATAAAGAGGAGAATGAAAATATTGAACAATTGTCTTTTCTGTCCACGGGAAAGCTTGTTTTATACAAGTCTGCGTTTTGTCACTGTTTCTTGTCAGTGTTTCTCGTGTGTGTGTCGGAGGCTTAGTTGAAAATAAACTGTGGGCTTAGGAGGTGGCTCAGTCAGTAAAGTGCTCACAGTTATGACTGCTTGCTTTGCAGTTCTGAGGTTCAGAGTTTAGGTTTCCCAACCCATGTAAAAAGGCTAGTGCAAGTGACCCTTGATGTTTTTTTTCTGACCTTTATGATAATTTCAATTTAAAGTTTACACATAGTGGGCTAAATACTCTACAGTTATACTCATTTTCTTATGCTTCTCTTAGATTTCATCTTACACATTACAAGATACTACTTTGTCAGTTCACCGTTTATTTCTCAGGTTCATAATCTGTTGTCAGTCTTCCTGCTTAACTTATAAATAAATATTCTCCATTTTCTCTTTTCATACAAAACCAAGTGCAATACCACAAATTCCTGCCTAATGGCTTTGCTCCTGCTGTTGTTACATTTGAGTTCTTGTTTCTGGATTGCCAGTTATTTAATCTGTGGATTTTACTTCATTTTTCCTGTTTTACCTCCCACCCCATTTTATTACAGTTAGATAGTTGGAATATCCTGAAAGGACTTTTAGCCTATTTTGTATGTTTTTGTGTTTTTCAGAGCATTGAATGAAATGTGGAAATGTCAAAATCTACTCCGACATCAAGTAAAGGATTTACTTGATTTAATTAAACAACCAAAAGTAAGTTAAAATTTTAAAGATTTTAGATAGTGTGTATTACAATTATTAGCAATTATAGCTTAATATCTCTATAACTTTACTTAGAATTAATATTCTGGCAATTTTATGGTATTATGTGGTGGTATTCTGTGTGTTTATAACTTTGAGAACAGTCTCAGGTGTTTTTCTCAGTACTGTCTAGGTTTTTGGTTGTTTTGTTTTGAGACAGTATCTCTGAACTGGAAAATTGCCAGCACTAGACTTAACATTGTGTGCCACCATGCCTACCTTGTTATGTGGGCTCTAGGAATCAAATTCAGGTTCTGGTACTTTCACAACAAGCTAACTGAATTATCTTATCAGCCCCTGAAATTGTGGTATTCATCCAGTAAATACTTATTTTATTTGAGATCATTTAGAATGATTTTAAGTATCTTGTCTTTCTGAAAATGATGCCTGTGAAATATATTTATCTAAAAAATGTGTCTAGTCATTTTGAATTATATTCAAGGAAAACAAATTAGTTATTTTTTATTGTATTACGAGCTCAAAGTTCTTGCCTTTGACATCCTTCCATCACATGCACCTTCTCTGTGTACGATGAAAGCAAATAGCATAGTGTTGTTTCATCTAGGAAGAAAAATTTCTGAGTTGCCTGCAATCTGTCATTTAGCAGAGATTGTCTTAGTTATTTATTGTGTCTCTCACTGTTTTTTTTTTTAAATCTTTGTAATGTGAAGATTTTAAAAACTAAGGGATTTTGTACCACTTGTTTGCATAGTTCAAGTTTATATTTGCAAGATTTTTTGTTTTAAATAGGCTAATTATAACATTTTTTGTTTTGTTTTATTGGGTTTTGTTTGTTTTTCAAGACAAGTATATATATGTGTGTGTGTATATATTATAGAATGGAGTTTATTCAGGGCAAAGGGAGGGGATAGAGATAGAAGAGTGGGGAAGATGCATAGAGTAAAGGCTGGCTGTAGAAATAGAAGGGGCTGGGGAAGGGGAAAGAGGGTAAAGGAGTAGGAGCAAGAGGAGAGAGCAAGGGCAAGAGCAAGACAAGGTTTCTTGGTGTAACCACGACTGTCCTGGAACTCACTTTGTAGACCAGTCTGGCCTTGACTTGAGGTCTACCTGCCTCTGCCTCCTAAGTCCTGGGATCAAAGGTGTGTGCCAGCCCTCCCCACCCCCACCTTTTCTCTATGTAGCCCTCACTGGCCTGAAACTCAACAAGTAGATTGGGCTAGCTTGGAACTCACAGATAATCTTCCTGCTTTGGTTTCCTGAGTGCTGGGATTAAAGGCATACATAACCATTCCTAGCACCTTTTTCTTTTCTTTTTTCTTTTTTTTAAGATTTATTTTATTTATTTCATGTGTATGAGCACACTGTAGCTGTACAGATGGCCATGAGCCATCATGTGTGTGACTGCTGGGAATTGAACTCAGGACCTCTGCTGCCCCACTCGCTCTGGCCCCGCTCCCTCTGGCCCTGCTCACTCCAGCCCCACTCACTCCAGCGTAATTCACTGTAGCTGTCTTCAGAAGCACCAGAAGAGGGCATCAGATCTCATTAGGGGTGGTTGTGAGCCACCATGTGGTTGCTGGGATTTGAACTCAGGACCATCGGAAGAACAGTCAGTGCTCTTAACCACTGAGCCACCTCACCAGCCCACACCTTTTTATTTTCATTGAACATAATTTACTCTTTTAACTATGATCATTGAGTATCATAAACTTTTGACATCTGTTTTCCTCAATAATGGAACCGTAAACATTACTTAGGTGGCTTTTGCTGTCAGTAGGCATGGGTTCAGTGTTACCGTGCTGGAAGTCAGCATGCTTCAGTTAGAAGCATCTGGAAGTGCTTCTCTTTGTTACCCAGTTTTTTATTAATTTACCTTGGAGGGGGAGGTACAGAGTGCAGAAGTGTTACTGAAATATGGCATGTTTTTGTATTCACATGGATAACATTAGTCTTGATTTTTGGGACGATTAAAGTCATAATAGGATCTAGGCAGTATGTCAGGAGCTTAGATCAAGTGCTGCATGTAACTCGTGTGAGATCACAAACAAACATATCTGGCTTTGAGACTCTCACTATGAAGCTGCTCTTTCTTTTAGCATGGTTACATGGCTTCTGTACTTTTAAAACTACCCATTTATCTAGGATTTAAAATAACTAAAGAAAGATACAGCCATGGTCTGGAGAGTTGTTGAAGATGTATTCTATGTATTCTTCTTAGTGAATTTTTAAATTTAATTTAATTTAATTTTTTGGGTTTTTTTCGAGACAGGGTTTCTCTGTATAGCCCAGGCTGTCCTGGAACTCACTCTGTAGACCAGGCTGGCCTCGAACTCAGAAATCCGTCTGCCTCTGCCTCCCAAGTGCTGGGATTAAAGGCATGCGCCACCACTGCCCCGCTGTGAATTTTAATTGTGCATTTTTGTATGTGATTTACAGACAGACGCCAGTGTCAAGGCCATATTTTCTAAAGTGATGGTTATCACAAGTAAGTGCTTTAAATCTTTATAAAATTTAAGAGTTAATTGAAGGTTTTATATAATTTAAATTATTTTTATTTTACATTGAAATAATCTAGGAAATATCACTGTTTTTGCTTGCTGTACAATAGACAACTCACTTTCTTTTCTTCCTGATTTTCATTTATTCTGTGTCCTCTCCAGATTTTTAAATTTTCTTCACTACATAAAGAAACCTTGAGAAAGAATTTAATGTATATTATTTTTGAGAATTAAGTCATTACACAAGCTTAGTTGTAAACATTGAGTCTGCATCGTTTCCTTTGCTGATATCAACCTCTGGCATTAGTTGCTTTGCTCCTCACCTGATCACTGTACACAGCTTATTGACAGGAGAACCGAGAGCACCTGGTGGAGTGGATATATAACATTTCACTTGGCAATAAAAAAGAGGTCGTAGGCTGAGCTAAACACTGCAGCTGCTTTAGAGCGAACACCAAGATCCTGAAGAGAACAGTAACTTAGTGACTGTTACTTGGCGCTCTCCTGAATTCCACTTTGAAGAGAGCATTCAGAGCTAAGGTGCCACTGAGACTCAGATAGTAGAGCCATTTCAGCCAGCCCTTCCTGGGAACTAGGTCCTCTGCAGTTGGCTGTGGACACTGTGGACACTGTCCTGTTGAGGACCTCATTTCCTGTTGTCTGTTTTTTTTTTCAATATTCATTTTTCTTCTAGAAAATACAATCTTTTCTAGATTGTGTTTCCAGAGATGCAGATCTTGCAGGTGTTACTAGTGTATAGAAAAGGATTCCTATACGTTTATAAAGTGCTGAATTTGTTTTTTTGGTGGTGTTTTCTCTTTTCCTTCTTCCATCTCACCATCCTTTATTTTCCTGAACAATAGGCCTTAATATGATGCCTATCCCAGTAAAGGGGCCCTTAAATTATTTGCAAATACTATTAAGTCCTCAATACTATTAAATTCCAGTGAATTATTAGTAATCTTTGGAACATAATTTATAAAGTTCTATATTAGTACTTTTAACAGCTTGTACCCAATACTTTTCTGCTTCTATTTTACTTTTTAAAAATTATTCCGCACATATTCATACTTTATAAGTCATCATGTTTGTTTATTTTTGTGACAGACTCTCACCATGTAGCCTTGGTGACTTTGTAGACCAGGCTGGCCTTGAACTCGGAGATTTCCCTGCCACTAGCTTCCAAGTGTAGGCCACCAAACTAGGCCTCTCTTTTTTTATGCTAGTTTTTTTCTTGTATATAGATAGAGCAAGTTTTATGATTATATTAGTACAGGACAGTATTATTACAGTCATCATTTTTGCTGAGATTTAAGGACTGCTCAGACTTAAGGATTTTAGAGACTTGTAATTTTTCTATGTTCTATGTTATATTTAAGATAGTTATAATTTCTATTATTATTTATGTTAGTCTAGTTTTTTTTTTTGAGCAATTAAATTGCCAAGAAAAACAGAACCAGTTAAGATCACCATTTTCTTAGCTCCTCTAAGAGCTGTGATTCACACAATCGAGGAGTGCTGTGGTGAATTCTGCAAAGTGATCCTTTCTTGCCAGTAGTGACTTATGTAGCAGTCACCAGGAATGACATGCACAGTGACTTTCAGCACCACATGCTGCATAATCTAGGGATTGTTTTAACAATGCACAAGGAGACATAGGGCAATGTAATGAACTGACTCTCCTAGGGACTTTTGTAGCAAAGTGTGAGCAACATCTAAGGAACAGGATGGCACTGTTTAGGCTGCTACTCAGTGTCAGATGCTGTCAGGAGCTCTTTGGAAAGGCTCAACCTTTCCTGTGGCCATCTCTTAACCCTGAAGTTTTTTCCTATTTTGTCCGAAGCGGATTTCTCTTACAGAAAGTATTGGTAGTGCTTCACAATTCGTTAAACAAAGAACAATTTGTAGATAAGGTTTATTAATTAGAAATACAAAATATAATGTATTATTTTAATCAGTTTGAGAAATTATGAAACTTTATTTTATTTTAAGGAAATTTGCCAGATCCTGGTAAGGCCCAGGACTTCATGAAGAAGTTCACACAAGTGTTGGAAGATGATGAGAAAATACGGAAACAGCTGGAAGCCCTTGTTAGTCCCACATGCTCCTGCAAGCAGGCTGAAGGCTGTGTGGTAAGGAGACAGCAGGAAGAGCCTGTGTGTGGACAGCCATAGAACTCTTTCAGTACATTTACCTCATTTTTACGTTATTTCAATTTACGAAATGTTGAATAAATAACAATTCAGATAAATTATAATCCTTCTGCAGAGAGAGTTGCCATTAATGTTGTATTTCCTTTCAAAATGAAATTATCCTGTATGAAGATTTTACATATTCCATTTCCATTCTTTGTTTGTTTTTGGTTTTTCGAGACAGGGTTTCTCTGTATAGCCCTGGCTGTCCTGGAACTCACTCTGTAGACCAGGCTGACCTTGAACTCAGAAATCCTCCTGCCTTTGCTTCCCAAATGCAGGGATTAAAGACATGCACCACCACTGCCCGGCTTCCATTCGTTTTTATAGTGTTAAATTTCATAGCATGGCATTCATTTGTACTCTATAACTTGGTGAGTACTAACTTTCATGGTCATTGTCACAACTCCTCCCTCTCTTCTTTTGTTTGGAGTGGGGTCTGGCTTCCCACTCTGGACTTGAACTAAACTTCTGATGTAGTCTCCTATGGAATTGACATTATAGTTTCATACCCATGCTTCTGGCTGTATTGTGCAACACTCTCATAACTGAGCATTTTTACAAGCTCTTGATTTCTACAGATTACTAGATTAATTACTTGGGTTAATGGTACATTTTTACTGCCTTTAACATGTATTTCTTAATCATAATTCTGTGCACTGCTTGTTAGGAAAAAAACGCAAGTAAAAACAAACAAAACATAGTTCTATATAAATTTTGTGTTTAGTTCCTTACTTTCTGACCACTTTTTCCCTTAAGTTTTTTTTAATCATTTATACTTCTTTTGTGAGTTGAATGTTTAAAATCTTTGCCTATTTTTATAGAATAATTTTTTTATTTGCAACTAGTTGGTTTGTAACATGTCATTGTTAAGTGGCAATTAATTTTCTATTAGCTTTTATTTGTTTGTGATATCCTTTTTTATATCATGATTTCAATTTTTTACCTAGCTATGAATAAAATATTTGCCTTTTGGGTATTGCTTTGGGTGCCCTGATCATAAAATTCCATTCCATTGCAAGTTTCAATGGTTAGTGTTAATTATCAGCTTGATTTGTAAGATAGTCTGTGAACACGTCTGATTGTATTAATTGAGGTAGGAAGACCTACTCACCTGTGGGCAGCACCATTCCCTAGGCAGGGCATCCTGAACTGTATGTATATGGAGAAAGAGCTGAGCTACTATGCATACATTCATTGTTCTCAGTTCCTGATTATGGTGTGATATGACTAGCTCCCTCAAGCTCAGCTGTGTCCTCTCTGATGTGATGGACTATATAACTTGGGAACTGTTAGCTCAAATATATCTCCCTCCCTTAGTTGCTCATCAGGGTATTTATAATTACAACAAGAAAAGACACTAAGATATATTAGAAGTATTTATGTTAGTTTTTTTTTTTTAGCTCATCTATCTTCTGAGATACATTTTAGAAAAAAGATGATTCTTGATTCTTTCCCAGGTGGGCTGAATGAGAATCTTCAGAATGAAGTCTAGGAATTTAGTTTCTTAACAGTTCTCTTTGGTAATATTGCTTGCTGAAGTTTGTCTTTCTGACTCTGGTTTTACTCTTATATTTGTATTCTTTTGAATTATTTTTTGATGTATGACATGAGATCAGAGTCTAACCTTGTTTTTACTCAAAATAATCATTCAGGGTTTTTTTTCTATATTACATAATGTGGATCTTATTTTTTTGGAATGTTAATAATGATGTACATCTTATGTACTTGGAATGTACTCAATTCTTAATCTAGTTTTTTTGTTTTTTTGTTTTTTGTTTTTTTGTTTTTTTTGTTTTTTTTGAGACAGGGTTTCTCTGTGTAGCCTTGGCTGTTCTGGAACTCTCTTTGTAGACCAGGCTGGCCTCGAACTCAGAAATCTGCCTGCCTCTGCCTCCCAAGTGCTGGGATTAAAGGCATGCACCACTACCGCCTGGCTGTTTTTGTTTTTTAAACTTAGCTACAGAGTTGTGTTTTTCAGCATTAGAATTACAGAATGTTATAGGTTCTTAACATTTTAAGATAATGATATGTTTAAATATATTTTTATAATAATCTACAAATCTACATTTCAGCGTGAAATAACTAAGAAGTTGGGCAACCCCAAGCAGCCTACAAATCCTTTCTTGGAAATGATCAAGTTTCTCTTGGAGAGGATAGCTCCTGTACACATAGATACTGAATCCATCAGGTATTTGTGCTTCAGAATATTAAACTTCCTCAGTGTTTCCCAGTCATGCACAATCACAGTAATGTCAATCACAAGTCACTAAGTCAACTGCTTATCTGTATTTATATGTACAGTCATCTATACTCTATATTTGTTATGTAACTTATATTCATTCATATTGAGTTGGCTAGCTTTTCTTCTTTCTCATTTTGCTTTTACTTTACTACTTCTTAGAGCTCAAAAGGCTATCTCTGGGTGGTACTATTTTATCTCGGAAGGAAGCATAGCTGAGATGTTGCTTTTAAAGAAATGGGAGAAAGAGTATCGTCTGGTCTACAGAGTGAGTTCCAGGACAGCCAAGGTGACACAGAGAAAAACTCTGTCTCGAAAAAAAACCAAAAAAAAAAAAAAAAAAAAAAAAATCAGGTTGTTTCAGGTTTCTTTATAAAACTTAAAACTGGTGAACCTTTTCACAAATAAGGTATATGCTATTAGCTGACAGACTGAGGACCGAACAGCCCTTTGGTGTCAGGAACTTAAAGTTATCCAGAAGGTATATGAGAATGTAAAGAGCAACAAGAAGTAGCAGTTTCTGTTTATAATAAATCTGGAAGAATTTTAATATTTCTCTTGGTAACTTTATAGAATGAGAACTGCCTTGCAGGTTCAAAATAATGGCAGGAAGTGGCTGCAGAACTTTCAGAGAGCTGCCATCTATGCTAGTCCCTCAGGCAGTCTGGCTATCTGGATAGTGCCTTTGGTCTCTGCATTTTATAGATGGATGAATGGTGATACCTTTAAGATTTGTTTTTTTAAAATTACAGCTGATAAATATTTAAATAAGGAGAAAAAGTTCACCAAACATTTCTTGGCTAATTGTATTTCTTTGAGGGAATTCTTTTATTTTTCTATGAATATCTCAGAAGAACATTTTTGTTTTTTGTTAATTGATTATAAGAATGATAAGGCTCTGATCCCAGTGTTTTATTCTAAGTCTATTAATAAATAGTAAATTCCATATTTTTTTTTTTTTTGAGACAGGGTTTCTCTGTATAGCCCTGGCTATCCTGGAACTCACTCTGTAGACTAGGCTGATCTCACTCAGAAATTCACCTTTCTCTGCCTCCAAAGTGCTGGGATTAAAGGCGAGCACCACCACTGCCTGGCTCCATAATTATTTTTGGTTTTTGATCTCTTTTGGACTTTGGTATATTAAGTAATTTCGTTTTCTACATTTTCATCTGTAATTGGTCTAGAATTTAATGGAGGCATTGGAATTCTTCTGTTTTTATTGTAGGTGATAGTTGGTTTAATTAATCATTTATTGAAAAAGTTGATCCATTTTTTTGAAGTGTTTTCTCATTGTTGGACAAATTCTTGTATTATTTGCATGGACCCATGTTGATTTTCCTGAGGTGTTCCTGGCAGATTTGTCTCACAGCGGAAGCCTTTGTCCCTCCCCTCACTGTTTGGCTGCAGGCATGCATTGGTCTTCCAAATGGGTAGGAGTGTATGTGGCTTCAGACTTTCCCTTACCCAAGGACATGAGGGTTCTGTCAGCAACTTAAATTCCTAGATATCTTATATTTTGGCTTCTCAGTGTAAATATCCTCTGTGCTTTTTAGCTGATTTTTGCTGATAGAGAAAATTACTTGTTCTGAGAGCTTTGTTTGTATTACCTCATTGATTTATTTTTTATTTTTGGTTAATTTCTTAGGTTAACATACAGAATGTATTTCATTACATAGGATATACTTGTCATTTGTTCCGCACTGAATACTGAAGCAGATTTAAAAGTAGTTTGCCAATTTTTTGTTTTGCTGGCTGACGCTTCCTTTGAGGCTGTGTGTATGATTAGCTCATGTTCCTCTGCTACATTCTGTCTGTCATTCTGTCTCCGACTTTCTCTGTAGTTCTTTTTAGATGATACTGTTAATATGTGTATATTTACTTTCTTGTGGCCTTACTACCATTATTTTGGAAGAAAACAATAGTTAAAATTTTTAATCTTCCTACTTTATAGAAGAATTGTAGTACTGTTGGCAATATGATTCAGATTGGAGATTTTTATTTGGGTAATTGGAGGTATGAAACAAGAGAAAAGTCATTTTATAGAAACTTAAAAAGGAAGACTTACTTAGGAAGACAATATATAGATGAGAATATTTAGAGAAATAAAGTTTTCTTAGTATGGACATGATTGTATATGTGTATGTGTGTAGACTAGTACATATGCAGAGACCTATGTGTGGAGGTCAGGGCCACTTACAGAATTGGGTCTTTCCTACCTTGTGTGTCCTGTGAATCCTGCTCAAGTAACCAGGCTGGTGGCAAGGGCTGGTAAACCCTGAGCCATCTTGCCAGCTAAAAATAGACTTTTTATGTAAAAAAAAAAAATGTAAATTCTGGTTTTAGAGACAGATATACTTTATTCCATAGTTTGATATTAAATTTGAGCCTATATATATAGATATATAGATATATATCCCCCCCCCCCTTTCTCTGTGTAGCCCTGGCTGTCCTGGAACTCAACTTTGTAGACTAGGTTGGCCTCAAACTCAGAAATCCATCTGCCTCTGCCTTCTAAGTGCTGGGATTAAAGGC
>JADRCD010224010.1:7566-43628 GCA_019843815.1 Montemys delectorum | reverse complement strand
AGATTTATTTATTTGTTTTATGTATACATGTACACTGTAGCTATATAGATGGTTGTGAGACACCATATGGTTGCTGGGATTTGAACTTAGGACCTCTAGAAGAGCAGTCAGTGCTCTTAACCACTGAACCATCTCTCCAGCCCCGAGCCAAAATTTTTTGTTGTTGTTTTTTGAAACAGGGTTTCTCTGTATAGCCCTAGCTGTCCTGGAACTCACTCTGTAGACCAGGCTGGCCTCAAACTCAGAAATCCGCCTGCCTCTGCCTCCCAAGTGCTGGGATTAGAGACGTTTACCACCACCACCCAGCAAGCCAAAATATTTTTGAAGAAACAACTCTACTGCATATTTTAAGGAACATTGCACAAACTTTTATTTTGGTATGCTTTATATCTCTACTGTTACTTTGTTACTTATGCTTGTAAAAAGAACAACTGTGCATTGATGTGAATGATTGCTTTAAGTCAGTGTCATTGCATTACTAATGTTTGTTTACAGCAAGGTCAGCCTGTTTCTAAAGCTGAAAAACATTGCTAGTTTTCTCATGGTCTCTTTTTCAAGGTTTTGTTGTATTGGTTACAATTTTAACAGCAGGTCAGTGATTTCTGACTCTGAGGTCTTTGTCTTATACAGAGTATTATTTACTATTAGAGAGTATTAGAGTAATAACATTATGCACTATTAGAGAGTATGTACTATCACAGAGTATTAGAGTATTATTCTAATAGTTTTAGAATCTTAGGCCTGCTACAGAAAAGATACTATAGTAAAGGTACAGATGGCATTCAAAAAGAGCACTTTCGTTTCATTTGAATGGGTAAAGGAAGAAAACATACGTTGAAAAGATATTTTGCTGTAATTTGTTTTATAATAATGTTTGGAAAATGACAATACAGAAATATTGTGCATTGTGTAGCTATTTAATATTTAGGTGCTTTTCTCAGATACTACTAACATATTATAGTTGGAAGAAATAACACTTGTGTTTTCTTATCCTTTAGTGCTCTTATCAAGCAAGTGAATAAATCAATAGATGGAACAGCAGATGATGAGGATGAAGGTGTTCCAACTGATCAAGCTATCAGGGCAGGCCTTGAACTGCTGAAGGTAAATACATATCTAAACTTAAGGGTCTGAGTAGACAAGCAGGTTTCTGTTTGTTTTTAAAGGCCTCACTGTAGCTCGAACTGGTCTGAAACTTGATACGTAGGTACAGAGCTTCTCAGCTTGCTTTCCAAATTGTGACACGGAGGGCTTACGCCACTTATCCTAAGCTTTGCTTCTCAGAGTTGTATAACCTAATGAGAAGGTGTCTTAGTTTGAAAAAATAAGATCAAATGGAAATTTCTTCATGTTTCAGTTTTAAGTTCTGTTATCAAACTTAATGTTAGTTTAGAGGGCTACACCGAGAACTCATTAGTGCTGATAGAGGATGCTGTTCAGGGGTGCGCCTTTTGATGACTACATGCTGTCACCACATTGTTGACAATATAACAGTATTAATAAAGTATTTAGAAGCCTTTCATTCATAAAGTTTTTTAAATTTCATTTTAATTAGTTTTATTTAGCTTACCATCATGCTCATTGTTCTATTTTGTTTTTGTTTTTGTTTTTTGTTGTTGTTAAAAATAAGCATGTCTTAGTGTCATTTTTTTTCAAAGAGTGTTAGTTTTCAGCTGTTATTGATATGGGCTAAGAGGTTGGGCCATTAGTTGCCTCTGAGCAGTTCTTCCTGTGTAATAGATACACTTACAGTGTCTCATAGAGTGGTACAGCAATCACACAGAATCTCTTAGTCTCTGGGACCCTGAGATTCTGGTGTGACCAAGCTCCTGGGATCCTGGGACCCTGGGCATTTTAGTATCTGGTAGTGGAGCTTCCTCTGAGTGTTGCGGGACTAGCTGTGGAGTTTGCACCCAATGTCTGCTCAGGGAGCCAACCCATACCAATCGGAATCCGTGCCACTGGTCTGGCAGAGTTCCTGTGTGCCTGGGTCCTACTGGTCCTAGTTTCTCCCAGTGTTGGGACAGATGTTGTGACCTCCTCACCTCTGGTCCTGTGCATTACTACTTTCTTATTGTTGACTATTTAGAGTTTTCAAGTTTTATTCATATAAACAGTACTAAAATAAAATTTGTATGTAATGTCTTTTTCAAGCCAGAATGTCATTACTGGATCCAAGAGAACAAGGATCTTTGAATTTCTTGGAGATATATACATATAGTTAATTTTTTTTTTTTTTTTCAAGACAAGGTTTCTCTGTGTAGCCCCAGCTGTCCTGGAACTCATTCTATAGACCAGGCTGGCCTCGAACTCAGAAATCCACCTGCCTCTGCCTCCCAAGTGCTGAGATTAAAGCCGTGCACCACCACCGCCTGGCGGTTAAATTTTTTGTAGACAATTTTTTACATGTAAATTGTATGTTCTTTATAAAGAAATTGTATATAAAACACTCTTTCCATATCATTTTACAGAGAAAATTTTCCTATATGCCATCCTTAGTATGGGAAAGTGCCAGTCTCTTTAATGTTTACAAACGTAATGTGCCATCTGCTGAAATACAAACAGTATTGTAATCTTTACAGTGTTACTTGTGATCAACCCTCTGTACGTTGTTAATTTCTGATTCCAGTAATTTTTTATTGTTTGTGTACCTTCTGATAACTCAATCTTTTCTTTAAATTTTTGATTTGAATGAACTTTTAATTTTCTTTGCTTTTTATTGGGAAATATTTGATAAATAAAAATTGTTATACTTAGGTTATAATCCATAGTATCACAGTTAATACTACTGATAAATAAGTAGCATGTTATTTGGTCAGGTTTTGTCAATTTGACAAGGTACCTAAAATAGTAAATTAAGGGAAGAAGGACTTATCCTGACTCACGATTCTCAGGCCTTTGTCCAGAGTCACTTGGTTCCATTTGTCTCTGGGCCTGAGGTGAGGCAAGATTGTTAAGGCAGAGGGGGTTTTATAGACTAGAGAAGCTTACTTTGTAGCAGTTGAGAAGCACAGATCAAAGAAGGGTCTAGGGTCTATATTCTCTTCCAAAAATATATACCCTTCCAAGGCAACCCTTAGTTGTGAATTCATAAGTGGATTAGTCCTTTGGGGAAGTTAGAATCCTCATAATCTAATTAGTCTTCCTATGCCAATCTTCTTGCGACCAGCAGGAGCCTCTGGGGGATGCACTTTTAGGTTGAACTGTACTATTTCACCAAGACATCCAAAACTCGTGCTCACCTCATATTGTAGAACACGTTTTCCGTTTCATTGGAGCTTCAAGGTTTTGGCAGTTCCATTGTTTTCAAAAAATTAAACTTTAAAATATTTGAAAATCAAGGAACATCTTTTCTGAGAGTTCTTGTGGAAAGTCAAAAACAAATTGCATGCTTTTGATGTGTACAAGGTATATACCTATCTGTTCCAAAACGGTGGCATGGGTGCATAGAAAAGTGGGGTGGGACTGAAGCAAGGTCAGGTTCCAGCAAGGGAAGCATTGGATCTTGTAACTCTGCCCAGTATCTGCAGCACAATGTTGTCGCAACTGTCTCGGCCAGCAAGAAAGACGCGACCCGAGGGCTTTTCTTAAAGCAGTTTATTCAGGAACCTTGAACATTCTTCTTCTGACTGATTGACTGACTGACTACTGACCTCTTGACTTCTGACTTCTCGACTGACTAATCTTCTCACTGACTAATCTTCTGACTGACTGACTATCTATCTGACTAATCTTCTGACTGACTGACTTCTTGACTTCTCACTGACGTGACTGAGTAACTAATCTTCTCACTGACTAATCTTCTGACTGACTGACTGACTGACTGACTGACTGACTGACTGACTGACTGACTATCTGACTATCTTCTGACTATCTTCTGACTGACTTCTCACTTCTTGACTGATTAACTGACTGACTATCTTCTGACTAATCTCCTGACTATCTTCTGACTGACCTCTCACTTCTTGACTGACTGACTGACTGACTACCTTCTGACTAATCTCCTGACCCCAAGGGGAACACCCCAGGCCCTTAAATGCTCAACGCCAAGCCTATCTCAGTAGGCCACGTGGTGCGTACAGATAGGTTGCCAAACGCAGAAGCAAACCAGGCAAACAAGCACAGCCAAATCAGGTGTTGTTTATCACTCTAGCGCTCCAGCAAGGAGCAGAAGCCGGCGCCATCTTTAGGGCGCGGTTCGGGCAGCTCTTTACACAATGTGTGGTCTTCAAAGGGTGTGGGCAGCCCTGTCCCTATACCCTTTCTTTCATAGGACTTATAATCATTCTTATGGGCTGGTTCTGTACACTGCCTGGAATTTTCCTTAGCACACATATTGTGGACTGGCATCTCCACCTTTCTAGGGTCTTCAGTACAGCCCCAAGTTCACTCCTAGAGCTGCATATCATTCTGTCAGGGCTGTCAACAGGGAATATGATGCTGATTTGAAGTCTGAATGGAAATTTCTATGACTCACAACAGTTGCATTTTTCACGTCTGAAAAGCTAGCATTAGATGGAAGATGCCAAAGTTTGTCCCCAAATCAAGCAGGCACTGGACACTCTTGACTGTGGCTACAGCAGTCATGCTGGGAAGTGATTTCTTATCCAAGCAGGGCATGTCAGAACCCTCTTGCTAAAAGCTTTCAAGTGGTTTTATACTCGCATAGTCTTGAGCCTGTGCCCTCAAGGCATCTTTGCTACTGTCCTGAAGCAGAGTATTTGGCTTCTTTTTGCTGATCTCTTCAGTAACTACTTATTCTTCAACCCAGCTTTCTTTGTAGGTAAACTGTAGGTTTTACATTCTTTGTTTTGTCTTTTTGTTCCTTATTCTTCCTGTAATACTGACTAAAAGCACCTAGTAATCTTCATGCTACATTCCAAATACCAAAGGATTTTGACACTTTCCATACCAATTCTCTACCATCACTTTTTAATATAGCCTCACACACATTCTCAAGGCACCAACAAAACATAAAAGTTGCAAGACTTTATGTAGCTGCCTTTCTCTAGGGCAGTTCCCAGTAGAACCCTTGTCAAACCTTTACTCCTTTCTTTTACTGTCAGCCTTTTGGGTTTTATTTCCCCCCAATCTCCCACTAGAATCACTTAGTAAACTCTAGCCAAAGAAGGCTCTCGAGCCTTTTTCTAGCTGTCTTTCCCAGTTCCTCTGTAAACCAGCTTCTTTTTTTTTTTTTAAAAGATTTATTTATTATTATATGTAAGTACACTGTAGCTGTCTTCAGACACCAGAAGAGGGCATCATATCTCTTTATGGGTGGTTGTGAGCCACCATGTGGTTACTGGGATTTGAACTCAGACCTTTGGAAGAGCAGTCAGTGCTCTTAACGGCTGAGCCATCTCTCCAGCCCCTGTAAACCAGCTTCTAAGCTACTTGGTCAGATGTAGTCATGGTGCCAGTTTTCAATACCCATTTTCTGTTTTAGCCAGCCTGTCATCACCATGATAAAATACCTGAGAAAAATCAAGGACTTACTTGGCTCATAGATTGTTTTTATTGTCTGCCCATGATTGGGCAGAAATATCATAGAAGGCATACACAGTAGATTATAGCTGCTTATCTTATGGCAGCCAAGAAACAGAGGCCGAGCAGTGGTGGCACATGCCTTTAATCCCAGCACTTGGGAGGCAGAGGCACGCAGATCTCTGAGTTTGAGGCCAGCCTGGTCTGCAGAGTGAGTTCAGGACAGCCAGGGATATACAGAGAAACCCTGTCTCGAAAAACAACAACAACAACAACAACAACAACAAAAAAGAATCAGAGACAGAGTAAAAGAATCATGTCCTTCAATGGCATGCTCCCAGTTACCTATATTTATATTCAAACCATATGAAACTATAAACTATGTTTACTCAGATAATATTGAGTATTCAAAATACTTTGTTTTCTGAGTACCTTTTTTCTTTGCTATCACATCTATCATATATTTCCCTAATATCTGTATTTATTTTATTGAACTTTTAGCTTTCTTATTTGCATCTTTGTTAGTAATGTTGTTTATTTTGATTATTTACAAATCTTTGAAATAAGACCATATATATAGTATTTTTATAGTGTTTGGTATTTTGACATTTTGTATTCAATTTCATTATCCTACACTTTTAATCCTATAATGGGGCTTAGAAAATGGCTCAGTGGGTGAAGTGCTTGCTTTATAAACATGAGGACCAGAGTTTGGATTCCCAGTGTAGAAGAGACAGAGGCAGGCAGGTCCTGTGGACTTGTTTGCCAGCTTTACCAGCTGAAACTGTGAGCTTCAAATTCAATGGGAGACTCCATTTGGAAAGACGAAAGGTGAAGAGTTACAGAGAAAGATACCCAAAGTGACCTCTGACTACCACATGCTCACAGACAGATATGCACACTCATATATTTCACACACACTCACATGACCAAAGGTTTTTTTTTTTTAAATTTAAATATGACCTATTATTGTGAAAGAATGTACCAAGAAATGTTTGATGTGATTTTCTCCTACTAAATATGTGTTTTTCTTGGGATTATTAGTTTTCTACTACCTGTTTTTTGTTTGTTTTTTGAGACCAGGTCTTCCTGTGTAGACTGGGCTTGTCTGGGATCAGAAGTGTGCACCACTAGACCCAGCTCTATTGCAGCTTTTTTGTTTGCTTTGTTTTTGTTTTGTTTTTGAGATGGTCTTATGTAGCCTAGGCTAGTCTCACATTGTAGGTAGGTCATGACTTCCTAATTCTCATATGTCTACTCCTGGATGATGGGATTATAAGCATGTACCACCACAATCAGTTCTGTGCAAGGTGGAGATCAAATACAGGACTGTGTGTATGTTCCCGAACTACATGCTGTTGCCTCTTGAAAGTCTATTATGATCTGTGTCAGGGTTCTTAAAAATGCTGACCTTCTTGTTGCTTTGCTTGATGATTTCTTTTACTGCTTTTACCATGTTGGTTTGGTTATTGTACCTTTTATGATCTGATAGTATACATTTCCCAATTTATATTTTTCTAAAAAGCTAACTTAGTCTCTTCTAATAGTTATTTAGTGAGAAAAAAGTAATATTTTGTTAAACTTCCTGTATGTCCCCCTTTCTCCTACCCTTATGCCCTACCCTTAAAAAAAAATAATCATCAAAGTCTAAATTATTTTGACTAGAAATATATTAACCTTCTACACAGGAACATAGCATAGTTAACCCTACATTGATTTTTGACTAGTACTATTTCTAGTATGTTCTTTATGTGTGCATTACAAACATGAAAAGATTTTACATGTAATATTTCTAAACTCTTTGTAGGTGCTGTCTTTTACACACCCTATCTCATTTCACTCTGCCGAGACGTTTGAGTCCCTTCTGGCTTGTCTGAAGATGGATGATGAAAAGGTGGCAGAAGCTGCTCTACAAATTTTCAAAAACACAGGAAGCAAAATTGAAGAGGATTTCCCTCACATCAGATCGTGAGTTTGGGTTTTTCTGATAAGTATTTTGGATATATTGTTAGTAGAGAATTTTATTTTCGTTCTTTATGATTGAGTAGACTTTTCTTCCTTGCGAGAAAACATTGGTTGGTATTTTAGGTTTATAAGATAGAAGATAAGTATGGTACATCTTTTTGATGTTCCAATGTTGCTTAAAAACTTAAAAGCCATTTCATTATAAAGTAGTTCTTGGTGTACAATAGCACGGGATGGATAGTTCACATGGATCTAAGGCACATTGAGAAATGTCAGAGGGGTGGGTGTGTGTGTATTTGTGTTTCTTCAAGCACATCTGTGCAACTTCACCTGTGCAGGTCACAGGACAGCTCTCAGTAGAGTTGCTGTCTTTTCCTTGTGGGTTCCGTGAGAATTGAACTCAGATCATCTCATATGCACATTAGGTGCTTTTATCTACTGAGTAAAATAACTAAATCAAAAAGCAAACACCTACCAGAATTTTATAACATTAGTCTGTTTGGTAAGAATAAGAAACATGATTGTTTAGAACTTTTTGTTAACTTTTGAGTTCAGGATGTATATTTTTTAATGGAATGATATTCTTGCTATCCAAATCTGATCAGAGAGCAGAGTGGCTGGACACATGGATTGTGTCTAACTATATACTATATTGTATGTTCACCTCGACAGGCTATCTCGGTTAAACTGTCCGCACTACCCAACAGGATTTTATTTAATCTAAGAGAGACATCTGACATTCAGACAAGCAAATGGTTCTAGGTCATGGCTAGCAAGAGATGAATCTCTGGTTTGAATTTAGACTTAATTATAATATCTATGGAACTGTTACCCTTTAGGCAAAATTTCTATTTTTTTCCTTATTTCTTTTCCTTATTGAGTTTTGTAGTTAGCATGCAAGTAACGGGCCTTGTTACACACTTACACACACACACACACACACACACACACACACATATGATATGTATGTGTCTCCTTTTATTTCACTTATATTTGCCCCTTCCACAACATATAATCGCATTTTTTGTGTGTGTGCATGGAACTCTGGTTGGACATCTTGGCTATTGCGCTTCAGTAACATGGGTTTGCAAATACTTTGAGATACTTAGAATTCTTGCTGGTCTATATCTAGGAGTGGTACAACAGGATCACTTAGTTTTTTTAAATTTCATTCTTTTTTTTTTTTTGAGGAAACTGCTTATTGATTCCTGTAGCAGCCGTTCTAGTCCACATGGCCACCAGCCATGTGTAAGGTTTCTATTTCTCAGTTATCCTTGACAGTACTAGTTTCTTGCATTTACCTTTCATTTTCTGATGGCTAAGGGAGTTGAGCAGTTTTCCAAGTGTTTTGTTTGTCTTATTTTGGTAAATGTCTTCCATTAATTTGTCTATTACTGATTGACTTGGAGTGTGTGGATTTTGGTTTGTTTGTTGTTTTAAGTTTGGGATACTTTATAATTTCAAGATACTAATTTCCTGTTAGATACAGAGCTGTTAAACGTTTCTATTCTGAATACTATCACTGTTATTATTTTTGTTGTTGTTGTGCACTAAATTCTGAATTTTGTGCAGTTCCATTTGTTGATTCTTGGGAGTATTTCCTGAGCTGTTGATGATGTTTTCAGAAAGTCCTGGCCCATGCCTCGGTCCTGAAGCTCCCCTCTAGAGTTTTCAGCGTCTTACATTAAAGTCTTTGATCCACGTTGTTCAGAGTGAGACTTTATCTCCTCCATGCTTAGGAAGGACACCCAGTTGTTGCAGAGGCTGACCCTTTCTCAGTGTATGCTTTTGTCGCCATCAAGATTTAGGGTCTGTGCTTGTCTTTTTAAACACTCTGTGATTAAGTTTGGCTCCATGTTTGCTTTATTAATTATCTGAATAGTGGTGCCAGCCTGATTGTAGCTTCTTCCAATTGCTCGGTAAATGACTTTCACTCTTGAGTCTGTGAGTGTCATAGAAGCATGTTTCTTAGATACAGGAGATAGCTGGATCTTGTTTATTATGCAGTCAGCTAGTCTATATCTTTTAACTAGAGAGTTAACAAAATTTGCATTTGGTGAGTGAGAGAGGTTTGCTAATTCCTAATACTTTCTGTTATTTTTCTAGTTGGTTGGATTATTATGTACTGCTTGCTTTATCTCTTCCCTGCTAATAGTGGTGGTTTTGAGGACTTACATTTTGAGTATAATAGATTCCTTCCCAGGTCTTCTCTCTTCACTCTCTTCATCTTTGCCTTACATGAAACTGGTTTCCTCTGCTCTCTTGATTTTTTTTCCTGTGCATAGTGTTCCTCTGGTTTCTTTTCCTTTTCTTTTTCTTTTTCTTTCTTTTTTTTTCTTTTGTAGCATTATTTTGATTTTTCTTTGGAACATGAACATTTGTCTATTTACTTCAGATAGGGCATCAGTGATAGGAAAAAAAAAAAAAGAATTCCACCCAAGTTTAACCTAGTAAGCCATTGAGTTTATCTATAACCATGTTGGTGAGAGGTTATTTGCAGGAGCTCCAGTGATTCAAAGGCAATTGCCTCACCAAAGCCAGCATGGGAGACAGCTGATAAATGTTACAGGTCTGGAGCTTCCTGCCCAACTGGCCAGACCTCCCCACAATGTTCTCTGCTTTCACAGCCCTGTGGAGGGCTCTCGGAAGTGTAAATCTTCAGACTTTATGGAACTTTGGACACTCAATTAGTATCTTGATCCTTATAAGTTCCTTAAGTCATAGGAGCCCTCCAGTTTTCTTTTCTCTCTGAGAGAAAAGGATTCAGTTCTGGGAAAATTGCAACACTCCAGCTGGGGTGGTGACAGTGTTGCTTTACTTCCTGCTGGTTTTGGAATGTCATTATAACATTTAATTTTGAAAGATAACTTCACTGGATCTAGGAATCTGGTTAGCAGTAAAATACATGTTTTCCTGACTGTTAGGGATTTTGTGGGGGCAGTCTGGTGAATTCCTATGTGTTTGCTCTTATGGGTTGGTGTTTGTCTCCTATAACAATAAATAACATTCTTTGTTTTACACTTCTGTGTCTTGACTATGATGTGTTCTCAAGAGTTTCTCTGCTTATGTCGATTTGCCATTATTAATACATCTTTGTGCTGGGATGGTCATTTTGTTAGATTTGGAACATTTTCTACAATTTTATTGAATAGATTCTTTAGGCCTTTACTTTTTACTGACCTCTCCTACATGGATTCTTAAGTTTGGCATCTTGACCATATCTCCATGTTGTTGGAAGTTGTAATTAGATTTCACAGTGGGACAAATGTCTGAGGTGCCCATTAACATATCAAAGTGGACCTGGCCCCCAGGTTTTCCTTGCATCCTTCATTCCCTACCTGTTACAGAGTGACTGTCTTAGATCTCCCTCTACCATGAACTCTCCAGCCTAGGGAGCTGGGCTGCTCTTCCCTGTATAATCCAACCTTTTTGGTTATTGGCCCTTTTTGTACCTTTGGCCTCCTGATACTGCTGCACCTTGTTTTGTTCTTTTCCCTCTCCTTTCCCTTCCCCCTTCTCTTCACATGGCCTAGCTCAGTCTGGTCATGTTCACCCTCCACTCTCCAAGAAGTCCCTGCCTCTTGTTTATCTTCTTCCACATACCTATAATAAACTGTCTCTCCCACCATACCTAGGAACAGTCATGTTCTTTTTCTTTTTCTTTATTTTTCCATTCAGTTGTCAGGATCATTTATTTACTTTTTCTCTTTTCAATGTTTGAATGTAGTGTTTTCCTGTCCTTGTAACCGTCTCTCATGAAGTTCTTGATCTCTGTGGTCTAGTCTAGTATGAATTTTTCTGTTGTGTTTTTTTTTTTTTTATTTGATTCCTGAGCTTTTTGTCTTCTATATTTCTAAACCTTTCCCTCCTGCCAAGTTTCCTTTCTGACTTTCTTTTCACTTTTCATCTGTGCTGCTGGCTCTCTTTTCCAGGCTTTGCACTGATTCATTAACTGCATTCATCACCTCCTATCCTCTTTGAAATTATTGATAACTTCTACAAGTAAATTTAGAAGTCTTCTGATCCTTGAATTCAGTGGAGACATTATGATCTTTTTGAGGACTCTTGTTGGCTTTTTTTTTATGCTGTGTGTGTGTGTGTGTGTGTGTGTGTGTGTGTGTGTCTCAGTTATGATTGACACATCTATTTTGGCTCTCTTGTAATCTGGGGATCCACTTAGTGAGCAGCTTTTTCTTGAAAGCTCACTCCCTAAAGAGGACAAAGCAAACTGCTGTTACAGCAACTACACCAAGCTAAACAAGATACAGAAAGATTTGAAATGATATGCCATCAGTGATATAAGATTGAAAATGGCACAAATGATATAAAATGTGCAGTGGGTTAAAATCATTTAAGCAAGCATAGATTAGCAAACGATTGGGTTTAAGGAAGCATCCAGGAAGGCAGAGATTAGAACAGAAGTAGAGGTAACTAACTGAAAGAAAAAAAAGCCAAATGTGATGGTACATGCCTGTCGCATGTTACATAGGAAAACCCTGCCTGCACAGGTTCAAGCCAGATGGGGGTCCCACCCCTAACCAGGAAGCTATCTGTAATTGATACCTGTTGCAAAGAAAAAATGTTCCTCCAATGAAGTCTCACTGGGTCTATTAACTTCACTGTAGGCCTCATGCCCAGGAGAAGTTGGCTAAGACAAAATTAATTCATTGGTAATTTTGTAAGCTTTTTTTTTCTTTCATTTTGCTCTGTTTGGGCATTTTTGTCTTATTTATCTTTTGCTTGTGTATTTTGGGTTTTGTTTGTGTTTATGTGTGTTTATTTTGCCTGTTCTTTGAAGAGAGAGAAAAAAACCATAAAAACTGGATGGAAAGGACATAATCAAAATACATGATGTAAAAAGAGAAGTAGTATATAGTAACAGTGAAGAGGAAGGCACAAGATAGTAATAAACAAAAGGAAAGAAGATTACTCAATAATGAAAAATAGCACACATAATAAGTATAAGAAAGGAAATAAGTTAAAGAAGCTAAAAGTACAGTAGAAGGGAGGGAAGGAAATACATGTGAAAAAGGGAGAATACATTACCAACAGTGGAAAACTGGGAACAAGTGTGGATAAATGTTAGAAGAGAAAAAAATAGAAAGTCAAAAAGCCTTTTAAAATATGGAATAAAATATCATTAACAGTATAGTAAAATAAAAAACATAGAGGAGAAATTCTCGCAAATATGTTGGAGTGGCATCTTCTTGTACTACACAATTAGGGGATGTCTGCCAGAGCCATGCTAACTGTAGTCATTTCCCTTTGTGTAGTAGGATTGTCTGCGGCACACTTAGTTTGTAGTCTGTGGACTGCGTGGATTATCCCAATTCACTGAGACTGTAGTCTAGTTTTTAGCTTGTTGGTATCTAGTCCCTCTTTTTTGAGATGAATATAGGCTGGGTTGTTTTCTTGAGTAAGGACAACTTATCAGTGACTACACCACTAAAGAAAACGATGCCCCTTCCCTGGCAACCATTTACTAATCTCCTGTAGCTGCTTGGATGGATAGGGCCTTCTGAGAACCCTCTTTCCCCCATGATGGAATGTTATCTTGTGTAGGTGGCCATACCTGCTGTGGCTTCATGAGTGCCATAGACATGTCATGTCAAGAAGATGGTATTTGACAGACTGCTCCATCCTCTTTCATTTATGTTCCTTTGCCCCTCTTCTGCAGTGCTCACTGAGCCTTGAAGAGGGTGGTCCAGATGGCCTGTTTAAGACTGAGCACTCAGCACTCACTCATTTGACAAATTATGAATTTCTGTATTAACTGTTCTTCTCTACAAACAGAAGTTTCTCTGACCATGGTTGAGACAGTACTAATTTTAGGATCTAAACATAAATTATTCTTCTTTATTTATTACTTTTCTTTGATTTTTTTTTTTTTTTTAGAGCCTTGCTTCCTGTACTACATCACAAATCCAAAAAAGGACCACCTCGCCAGGCTAAATATGCCATCCATTGTATTCATGCCATATTTTCTAGTAAAGAGACCCAGTTTGCACAGATATTTGAGGTAATGAAAAAATTGATTTCTTAATAAATACTGGCTTTACAGAATATTGTCATTTGGAGATGTATTATTATATTGTGTACTGTTAAGATGTGAATCGGTAAAATCTGCATCAGTAGTAGTTAAAATAGGAAATCTGGCTTTCCATAGGTTTAAGACTACTTCAGGTTCAGAACTCAAATACTGTGTGATGCTGTTTGACACTGCTATATGTATTAGGTTTTGGAGATTTTTCACTGAGTTCTTATGTATATAATCATAGTCAATGATAGTATTACTCTGCGGATTTACAAGTTTGACAGTTTAAAATTTGAGTTCAATTTAGTCCAATTGGTAGCAAAAATAAGTTTAGATTTAATGGCTAAGCTAACTGCTAATATAAAAAGTGTGTATTTTTAATGTTTTATACTATTTTCTCTACATGACTTTAACCTTGAATAGCGTTTTTTTGTAGCCAACTATGAATAGTCCCTGCATTATAATTAAAACAAACTAGCAGAAAAATCTGTAAACATTGGTTATAATACTTATGTCTTCAAATGGAAGTCAAAGCAGTTTGGAGATCACACTAAATCTCTTACTATAAATATTCTGACATTTTTCCTCTGAGGTACAAAGTTTCATGGTTATTTTATCATAATTTCATGTATCATGTTAAAATATCTAATAAGTTATACTCTGCATCTTTCAATTGCACTTTATGTGTCAAGTGCTTTATTGGAATTTCTAAGCACTTGGTGGTGTCTATTTGTATTTTTATTTTTAAAGATGATTTTATTAATTAGTAGGATATTTTTGTTTATTGATTAATTTTTTTAATGATAGTCACTTTGAGAATAATATTGATATAACTTGGTTTTGTAAAGATTTTTTTTTGCTGTGTTACTCTTGCTGTAATGTGGAAGGCTTGCTGGCTTTCTGAGAAAATACTTGCTAGTGGTTGTTAGCTCTTTTGCAGTTGCTAGTATTCCATTTTTCTTTTTTCAAAAATAATTTTATTAATATATTGTGGGAAATTATCAAGCAATAATAATATTTATGCAACCTTGTTTTTGTTTATAGTATGACCAGCAGAGTGACACTTAGGTATGAACACACTGGAAGTATTTAGGGAAATGACCAGGAATAGCAAGAGGTCAACTTACCTTGCTTTCAGCAAAAGTTCATATTGCTCTAGTCTGTCAGGAAAGCATAGTCTATGTTGTTGTCAAGTTTGTAATAGTTGATGTTCAGTGTTGGAACGTAGAGCCCACATTTGCTTTTTGTGTATATGTTGCTGTGTGTCTCTACTTAGAGTATGTCTTTGTATGTGTTTACATGTGTCCTGCTTGTAAAGACAAGAGGTCAACACTGCATGCCATCCTCAATTGCTTTACAACATTACTTTTGAAACAGGATCTCTTGCTGAATCTGGAGCTCATTCATTCAGCTAGTCTAGCTGGCCAGTTAACTCCATGACTCCTTCTGCCTCTGCTTCCCCAGCACTGGAGTCACAGATGTACTCAGACCTTTTATTTATGTAGTGTTAAGGGTCCATACTCAGTTTTTATACTTGTGCATTAAGCACTTGCCCACTGAGCCGGTTTCCAAAGCCATCACATACTTTCACTAAAATGAAGCACTGGTGTTTTAGCTAGGTGCCCTCCTCCCATCCTAGGAGTTATTTACTTTCCACAGGCACTATGTGTTGTCAGTTAGTAATATACTCTTCCAGAGATACTTTATTCATACATAAGTACGGATATAAAATGCACATACCTTAATGCTATTGATGGTATATTTTAGTCATTCTCTTGATTTTCCTATTTTTAAACTTTAAAGATTTATTTATTTATTTTTATGTATATAAGTACACTGTAGCTGTACAGATGGCCATGAGCCATCATGTGGCTGCTGGGAATTGAACTCAGGACAGCCCTGCTCTCTCGGGCCCCACTCACTCTGGCGTAATTCACTGTAGCTGTCTTCAGACACACCAGAAGAGGGCGTCAGATCTCATTACAGATGGTTGTTAGCCACCATGTGGTTACTGGCATCCAAACTCAGGACCTTCAGAAGAGTAGTCAGTGCTCTTACTCACTGAGCCATTTTGCCAGCCCCCCACTCTTCCATTATTATTCTAAGGAAGAATGACATTTTTTATTTGTAACAAAGTACTTATTAATAGTTTGGTTTTAAATCATAAGAAAAATAGTCTTGTTATGGAATTTAGTACTTGATGCTCTAATTTTTCAAGACACCCAAAATTTAGTTAACTACACATAGGAAAAATTTGTTTTGCTACTGAAAATTCAATTTTGGTATTTCAGTATTCAAAAGGCTTAGAGACACATACTCTTTCTGATTAGTGGTTCTTTGTGTTCCTACTGGAGCCCTGCCCACTGGACCTAAGTCAGGTAAGTAGAACTATGGAGAGGCATGGTGCTTACTCTCCCTCAGTGTTGGCGAGTGTGGCCTACCTTGTTTTCATTCCCTCTTCCATGACCAGATCACACACATCCTCCCTCAACTGCAGAGGAAGCTGCAAGGCAGAATCTTGATGCTTAGGAAGTAGGAGCAGAGTGGATATTGATGAGCCCTAGCAGTCTTTGACATTCATACACATAGTCATAAGATATATACTATATAATAAGATTTATGCTGAAATGTTTTCTTACCTATTTCTAAAATGTGAGTTGGGCAAAACAGAAAATGCTTAAATTTATTGTCTTCCAAATGTTGGTAAACTGTAGTCTACACTTAAACTTGAATTGCTACTTACACAGAGCCTACACTTCTGTAATATTTGAGTTCAAAGATGAAATACATGAGCAGTGATACTTGTGTGTATAGAGACTTAAATATATTTCCTTTGCCTCATTTCCAGCCTTTGCATAAAAGCCTAGATCCAAGCAACCTGGAACATCTTATAACCCCACTGGTCACTATTGGTCATATTGCTCTTCTTGCACCTGATCAATTTGCTGCTCCTCTGAAGTCTTTGGTAGCAACTTTCATTGTGAAAGACCTTCTCATGAATGATCGGGTAAGTTGTACTTTTAGACTTGTTATCATAGTGTTTGTTCTACATTTTAGATTAAAGAGAGGTGAAGTGTCTAATGACACTTCCACTTGGTTGCTTTAATTTAAGGGCATTTGATCTGAAGTAGACCCTTTGGGAGTTAGAAAATAACACCCAGCTGAGGCTATTTCAGTTTTCATGAAATTAAATTATATAAGGACATGGAGTATTGATTAAGTGGAAGACTTTGGAGGAGGAGACAAATGCTATAGCTTGGGTGAGTCTTATAATCCTCCTGTCTCAGTCTTTTGAGTAGCTGAATTATAGACTTATGCCACAAAGCCTGACTAAGATTTTTTTTAAATATCCTCTTTAGAACCACATTTCTTGGGGTTGCTGAGGTAGCTTAGTGAGTACTTGCTGCATAGCATGAGGAGCAGAGTCTGACACAAACACATACAACAGTCAGGTGTGCTGGCATGTACTTGTAGTTCCAGAGCTGCCTACATGGACATAGGTAGACCCTGGAGCTTGCTGGCCAGCCAGCCTAGTTAAACAGTGCACCTCACATCCGTGGAGGGATGTGACTTGACACACAAATACACACACAACTGCACACTCACTTCTTAGTGCTAGGGTTTTTATCCTTGTCTTTGCTTAGTAGCCTAAATAATTGAATCATCAACCTTTTAAAAGGGTCTACAAAACAGATTATGTATTATTAAAAAGTCAATCCTAGCCTACACCTGCAAAGGGTATCCAAATGTTACATCCAGGTACCGGTAAGACTATTCCTTTCAGGGATATTTAGTATACGGGGTTAGATGAATCATAAATATTGTCTGTTGTTAAGAATTTTGCTTATTCAGTAAATATTAGTTGACCATGAGAGTTCATGCTTATTATTTTAATGTTTCAACCTTTTGCCTAGCTTCCAGGAAAAAAGACAACTAAGCTTTGGGTTCCAGATGAAGAAGTCTCACCTGAGACAATGGTCAAAGTGAGTAATCTGCATAAATCTGTTTTTCTTAATATACTCACTATATCAAGTAATAGATGTGAGTGGCTATCGAAGTTGAGTATTTACTTGTATTATTTTGGTGTACTGTGAGAGTATCGGGTAGTGATGTGCACTCTGGGCCTTGTGAGCAGCAGACTGTAACCTAGTTTGATGGGGAATGGCTTGAAAGCTGCTTCTATATTTCTGCTTCGTAGAAATCAGCCTTTTAATGGCAAGCAAATGCTGGTCTTCTTCTGGATGTTCTCTTGTTTAGTAATAATGCTAATCCAGGCTTTAAAATGATCTTTTCCTTGAAATTAAAAAAATTTTTTTTTGTTGTTTTTTTTTTCAAGACAGGGTTTCTCTGTATAGCCCTGGCTGTCCTGGAACTCACTCTGTAGACCAGGTTGGCCTCGAACTCAGAAATCTGCCTGCCTCTGCCTCCCAAGTGCTAGGATTAAAGGCGTGCACCACCACTGTCCGGCTAAATTTTTTTTAATAGTTCTTGAATTTGGGTCTCTATGTAAGGAATTACTTGTCACTGAAATGCAGAGCATTTGTTACAGTCATGTGATACGTATCAACTTCATTTCAGTGTATTTGTCAATATTTGAAGATTAGGAACAAATATCTAAATGTTGACTTTTTTTCCTAGAATTTCTTACTACTTTCTGAGCTCACTCCCACATTGTCTACCTTGCTTTCTTTCTATTTATATGTATTTCATTATACTCCATATCTTGAATTATGTTTGCATATTGTTACAGCCTCAGATTCCGATGTGTCTGCACACCCGTAGAACAGCCCTTCCTTTACTTACAGTATCATTGAATGATACTGGTTGCATTTGGGTCTCAGGATTAGTTTTAAGCAGCAGTCTTATGTCATAGAGGCAGCACTAGATGATTTGACAGGCCATTTAGACTGAGTGTTCGCTCACCTGGTACTCAGGAAAAGTATCTTTGAAACTACTGTGTGCCAGCACTGTTCAAGCTCAGTTATTATTGCCTTTTTTAAAAAAGCTGAGATGAATTAAAAAACAAAACCATAAAGAGTTATATCAAAGGCTGTAATGAGTATTGAAGTACTCACATGCTTTATCATCATAAAATCTACAAAAATGATGTCCATTCTTAGATAGAAAAAGTCGACTATCGTTTGCAGTTGGCAACTTTTTCTGGCTATGGAAGTTAGCTTGATTCTAATTCTAGGTCCTAAAGGATGGGGAGCATGCTTTAGAAACTTTAAAGTTAAGCAACAAAATAACTCATCTTTAGTAAATAGGGTTTTGGTTATGTTCTGTTTTGTTTACCTCATTCCTGGAGGTTGAAACAACTCTAACTTAAAATGCTGTGTTTTCTTCTTATATATAAAAAGGAATAATAATGTATTTTGTCGTTTCTTAAGATGCATTCACAATTTTCTAGTTTTTAAGGTTGATGTCGAAATTCTGTAAACATAACAATGTTGTTTTGGTCAACTTGTCTTTTAAATAGATTCAGGCTATTAAAATGATGGTTCGATGGCTACTTGGAATGAAGAATAATCACAGTAAATCAGGAACTTCCACCCTCAGATTATTAACAACGATACTGCATAGTGATGGGGATTTGACAGAACAAGGGAAAATTAGGTATGTAGTTACTGTTTCCAGATGTTTGGATTGTATAGTATTCAACTCCTGTTACATGTTAGAATTTCTTTTAAAAAGACAGTAAGCACTAGTTTGTAGGTATTCATGTGTGTTTATTGTAATGTGGTTTTACGTGGTGGTTATAACAAAATGTCAGTCATTTGTCTGACACCTCTGCCATCTAGACAGTGCAAGTATTTTATATGATAGATCATAGTTCTTTGTCACACTTTGTGTATAATGGTTAGTGCAGAGGTTTTTTTTTTGGGGGGGGGGGGTTGGTTTTTTTTGTTGTTGTTGTTTTGTTTTCTGAGACAGGATTTCTCTGTGTAGCCCTGGCTGTCCTGGAACTCACTCTGTAGACCAGGCTGGCCTCGAACTTAGAAATCTGCCTGCCTCTGCCTTCCAAGTGCTGTGATTAAAGGCATGCACCACCACTGCCCAGCAGGTGCAGAGATCTATAAGTAGTGTTTGAAGGTCTTGCTAATGTCTCAAGGCAAAGAACAAATTGTTGAATCTGGTTTTAGAATATAGTAAACACACAGTTTTTATTTATATGATCAAACATAATTTAGTGTTTTCAGTTCATCCATAAGTCTAAATCTATGGATTCAACTACCTACAGATCTAAAATAAGCTGGAAAGTAATTACTTTTTCGATACTGAGAATGCATAGGCTTTCCCTTACCCTTTCCTGCACCATGTAGCATAGCCACTGTTAGCATTATAATTTAGAACTGGATGAAGATGTGTGGGGAGATTGCTCATAATCCATGTAAAAATGATGCCATTTTTCTGTGAGAGACTGAAGCATTGATTTTGTTATGAGTTAACTGACTTACTATGATTGAAACTATGAGTTAAGTCCTGAAACTACATACTCTAGGCAGATTCAAACCCTGGCTCCTAGCGCTTTCTAGTTAGATGACCTTCACCAAGTTATTTCAGCTTCTCAGTGTCTCACATTCCTATGTGTCTTGGTATACCACTGTGGTATAGCTACAATGTTAGGATATTTGAGGTATTCACGGCATTACATAGCACATAGAAATGTGGATGATAGTAGGGATTATTTTTATCAGCGTTAGATGAAATGTACATCTGTTCTCAAATGCTGTTTAGAGGCACTTCTTAGGAATCTAAAATTGGAGAATAACTTTACTCTTTAAGGCATCTAAGTACTTTAATGAGAACACCAGACAGTGAATGTCAGCAGCTCTCCCCACCTTTCCATCTTCATAATCTTCTTCCAGCACCCTCTCCTCATCACCCTTTCCACTTCGATAGTGCTGGTCATCAAGGATAGGGCTTTGCATACTAGGTAAATGCTGGTAACACTGAGCCACTACCCCACCTCCAGTCTACTCTTCTTGAATGTTTTATTCATAGTGTCCCCTGTGCAGAGAATTTAACAGCACATATTTAAGTGAAATAATAAAAATAAAACTTAGTAACTTATGCATTCTATAGACACAATTCATGTGCTTAACCATTTTTAGTCTAATTTGTTGTTTTCCCTCAATAATTTAGACATGTCCATGTTTAAGCATTATATGTAATAAGGATACTTTGATTTAAAATTCATATTGTATTTGAGATAAATTTGTACTGGTCATCTCAGCATGGCAGAGTAAAATCTTTAGCATTAATACATTTGCCTCAATTTACTAATTAGTTTGGGGTTTTGTTTTTGTTTTTGTTTTTTGTTTGTTTTATTTTTTGTTTTTTGTTGTTGTTGGTTTTTTTTTGTTTGTTTTGTTTTTTGTTTTTTGTTTTTTTCCAAGGTAGGGTTTCTCTGTGTAGCTCTGGCTGTCCTGGAACTCACTCTGTAGACCAGGTTGGCCTCGAACTCAGAAATCCGCCTTCCTCTGCCTCCCAAGTGCTGGGATTAAAGGCGTATGCTACCACTGCCCGGCATTAGTTTGGTTTTGTATGAATTAAATTAATTATTACTGATTATACTTTCGAAGTTGAGAACATTGGCAGACTGAAGGAAGACTACAGACATTCAAATGCACATCTACCGATTATCAGCTGCTTTTCATGTATACCTATGGTAGTAATTTAGCTACTATACCTGCTTTCATTATTCTTCTTTTATGTTTACTACAGTAGTTGTAGTAGACAAATTAGCAAATAAAGACATTCATTGCTGATCTGTGAGTAAGCATCACATACTCAAAAATCTATACTTGAAAATTAATAGGCAAATCAACATACAAAGAGATGTCTTGGCTGGGTAGTGGTGGCGCATGTCTTTAATACCACCACTTGGGAGGAAGAGGCAGGCAGATTTCTGAGTTCGAGGCCAGCCTGGTCTACTGAGTGAGTTCCAGGACAGCCAGGGATATACAGAGAAACTCTGTCTCGAAAAACAAAAAAACAAACAAAAGAGATGTCTTCAATCCCCGCCTAAGTTAGGATGTGTAGGATGAGAAAATTGATTGAATGGCTTTAGTGGTAGCTAACACCAACATATTTAAGAGAAACTGGCATTGGTTGGGTTTTGTGAGAGCTTTGTGCTGTGTGTAGACTGATTGTTTTACTGCTGTGTCCTCATATGGCTGAAAGTACAAACAAACTCCATCCCGACTAAGCCCATTAATCCCATTCCTCAGGGCTCTGCCTGCTTGGCCTCATCACCTTCCAGAAAACTCTTCTTTGTAATAAGCTCTTGGCTTAGGATTTCAGAGTATGCATTTTTAGGAGATGAAAAATGTTCACCATAGGGCTTTCTGCTTTCTTCTTACAGAGGCTTATTTTAAGCATTAGTTATACGAAGTTAGGAATGTATTCTTTTTTCTCCAGACAGGTTGAAGTCTTACTTACCTTGTTTCTACTTCTGTCTTAGTAAACCAGATATGTCGCGCCTGAGACTTGCTGCTGGGAGTGCTATTGTGAAACTGGCACAGGAGCCCTGTTACCACGAGATCATTACACTGGAGCAGTACCAGCTGTGCGCACTAGCCATCAATGTAAGGACAGTGGCCTGTAGGGATACTGTCATGTGTTCTTGGGCCTTGAGGAAGAAAATTGCTACAACAGCATCAAAGCCTTGAATGTGTATTTTCTTTCATAAGAAACACTTCGAAGTTCTAAAATTGGCATACTAACACAGTATATGTGACTAAGTCATTGTGCTAGTCTGTAAACTTCCTAAAAACACTTAATGAACCTTGGGCTGGCTGAACCATTGTTCCCTCCACAAGGAGATGCTGGACACTTGCCTAAGACTCCAGTCACACACTTGCCATCAACTGGTCAGTGCACAGCCTTGTTTTCTGTCTGTATGCTTGAGAACACCTTATTTACATGTACAGCTCTTTGATTAACACTAACCTCATAGTCCATGGCAGCAGTACTCATTTCTCAGTGAGCCTTTACTATAGCACATGCATTTTCTTTGTAAGGCTTGTGGTGTGGTCTTGTGCACTTGTTGGGAGCCATCAGGCACCAATAAGAAGAACACTGTGTAAAGTAGACCAAGGAGATAAAGGCCAAGCTTCTCTCTGGGGATGAGCACAACAGGCTCCTCCTGTGCTTCATGCCCATGCATCTATTTGCTAATGGCTGTATCATTTCTGCAGGTGTTGATTTCGGAATTACAAATGAATGGGCAGGCAAATTCCTAAATATGGAATCTGAATGAGAAGAACAACTGTTCACAAAATTTTATAAAGTTATGTTCTTGGGATTTTATTTTGTAAGACATAGCATAGACAGTTTCAAGGTAGAAGTATTCAAAATTAACATTTTAAAATAAATCTTTTAAAAGTGAAAATGCATAAACACATATCAGTAAATCTAAAGGCATTACTTAAGCTTGCCTTCCTTGCATAGTTTCTGAGTCTCACCCTGTGGTGTGCAGTAACTGTCGTCCTGCTGCACTCCTCTGGAACTCTCACTGAGACTGTTGGAAGACCTTATTTGTTGTGGGATACATTTCCTTAACCACAGTTCTCATCATGTTAGTCTCCTGGCCAAACACATTTAAGAACTTAAGAACTCATATGTGTTTGAAAGAAAAATAAGCTGTTTTATAATCCAATGGTTGAGCCCCTCTGTTGTTTGGATGTAAACACACATTTTAACATCTGTTTAATAGAGTACCTTTACAGCAGCAGTTCTCAGTCTGTGGGTCAAACAACCCTTTCATAGGGGTCACGTAAGACCACTGGAAAACACAGATATTTACATTATGATTCATAACAGTGACAAAATTGCAGTTACAAAGTAGCAATGCAAATAATTTTATGATTGACAGTCACCACAACATTAGGAACTGTATTAAAGGGTCAGAGCATTAGGAAATGTTGAGAACCGCTGCTTTACAGTCACTTACTTCAATTCCGAAACTAAACACTTTTATTTACTTTCCCTGTGTTTTGTTGCCTCTGGTTTTTGTCTCCTCCTCCCATTTGCACAGATCTGCATTTAACCCTGTTTGGCCATGAGGGTTGAGGTACGACCTTTCCATAAGATGAGCTCTGGTTTTCTTAGCTGGATGCAGTCTCTCTGTTATTTTAATTCCCTCCAGATTCTGTTTTTTACACCTCTGCTACATATAGTGCCCAGCCTTGTGCTCTCACTGTTTGTTTCTGTACACAAGGCTTGTTTTTGTCCTTAAGTTGAGGCTCTTTAAAAGTAGTATTGTATATTTGAGCAAACATCAAGTGTGGCCGGGCAGTGATGGTACACACCTCTAATCCCAGCATTTGGGAGGCAGAGACTTGCGGATTTTTGAGTTTGAGGACAGCCAGGGCTATACAGAGAAACCCTGTCTCGAAACTCCCCTCCCCCAAAAAATCAAGTGTGAAGGTGTAGAGATTAAATAATATGACAGCACACTTGATACTTGCTTAGGTATTTAGAATTTGAAATTCTGTTCATGAAATATGTACTTTGTGTTATTATGAGCTATATACTGTTCTATATTCTAGAAATACAAAGCACAATAAGTCGTGGTTGCATTCCCTGAAAGCTAACAGCATCTTAGAATAGAAAATACAGATAAGTATTGATAATTCAGTGAGATGCACAGAGTAACTCAACAACTTCTGAGATGCTACATGAATTTTTAAGGATAGTTTGTGCTTAGAAGGTCTCGATCTAGTGAAGACAAAAATCAAGTTCATAGGAATGAAGTCAGCTCTGACTGAGTTGGTCTAAAAACTTTGTAACTGTTTTTTATATTTCACTAATTATTTTTATTGCCATAGCCATGAGTATATCAAGTGTTTGCCTTCATGAGAGCTTCTTTTTGGTAAAACTATATTGCTATTCCTTATTTAACATTTTTATATTAGGGTACCCATCTCCTTAAGCTTGTGAAAACCTCCTAATTGAAACACTTGAAACACCCCATATGTGGCGCGCCAACCCTGACCAACAGGAATTAAGACACGTCACAACTGGTTCCTTCTCTTAGCGGTTTACTCAGGATACTTTACAGTTAGCATTGTGTGGAGGTGAGCCCGCGATTCCTACCCGGGCACAGCTTATATCCTAGTAGGAGCCCATGAACTCATGCCACGTGTCATCTCCCCATAGGCCAGGGAAGATCGTGCCACTCAGAAGCACAACCTACAAGCCAAATCAGGTGTTTATCTCAGAGCTCTCGGCCAGCCGTCTTTAGGGCAAGGTTCGGATGGCTCTCTACACCCATACATTCACAGTGTGGCTTTTCTGTACTTAATTATTAACTCCTTGTCTGTGAGATGATAGCTTTCCATCATTATTAACTGAAGACTCTTGATTTTGAAGTGATTTATCAAGTTAGCTTTATAACAAGTTTGCATTGGGCTTTTTAAATGCTGAACTGTTAACAGGACAAAACTGTTGATAAGGGTTATGTCTTAGGAATGTGGGAGGATGGGATGTCTGGGTTGGATAATATTTAAAGAATGGTCTATTCACTGATGAATATCTTTATAGTAAGTTGACTTTAGTACGAGGTTTAAAATTGGCCTTTTTATAGTAAATTGGTTATTTTAATGAAAGATGTATACAATTCTCATACTGATAAAGGGTAACTTTATTGAGTGTCGATAGGACTGATTTTCTCTGGACACTTGAATAATTTTTTTTAAAATACTTTTTTTTAAAAGATTTATTTTATTTATTTTATGTGTATGAGTACACTGTAGCTGTACAGATGGCCATGAGCTATCATGTGTGTGGCTGCTGGGACTTGAACTGGGGACCTCTGTCGGCCTTGCTCGCTCCAGCCCTGCTCGCTCTGGCTCCGCTAGTTCCTGCCCCGCTCGCTCTGGCCCTGCTAGCTCTGGCCCTGCTAGCTCCAGCGTAATTCACTGTAGCTGCCTTCAGACACACCAGAAGAGGGCATCAGATCTCATTATGCGTGGTTTGAGCTTCCATGTGGTTGCTGGGATCTGAACTCAGGACCTTTGGAAGAGCAGTCAGTGCTTTTACCTGCTGAGCCATCTCACCAGCCCCTGAATAATTTCTTAAAAGTAGTAGGAATACTGAAGTTGAAATTGAGTGAAAGGGAATATATATGATAAGAGCTTAAAAGATGGGCATATGACATATCCCCGCCCCTGACTACATTAGCCAGGCATGGTAGTACGTGTCCATAATCTCAGCATTGAGGAGGCTAACGTGATAGAATAATGTGACCCTGGGTCAAGGAAACAAAAAACGAAAACTGAGTCCTGGGCCTAGCAAGATGGCTCACCCATTAAGAGTATTGGCTGAGTCCTACATTTGGTTCCCAACAGCCACATGGTGGTTCACAACTGTCTGTACCTCCAGTTCCAGGGGATCTTAACTACCTCTTTTAGCCTCCATGGACACAAGTACCTTCATGGTACACGTTACATATCTTCATGCAAAATGTACATGTATATAAAAATAAAACTTAAAGAACAAAAACCAGGAAACACCCAAGTGCTAGGGGTAGAGCCCCGTTAGTGTAGACCTCTTGTCTAACAATGTTTAGGTTGCTAGGTCCATCCCTGTGTTACAGAAAAAATAGTAAAGATAAGTGCGAGGCATATATATGACTTAGACTTTGAAGGAAAATCCAACAGTCATTACAGATAGAAGAAATGATGTACTTAAAATTGCTGTAAGATAACACACAGGCTGAGAGGGTATAGTCATGAAGGCATTTGTATGTCAAGGAGGTGACTGCAGATGTTTCTTTTAGTATGGAAAAAATTCTGTACTGGTTACTATGCTAGTCTAGAGATGAGGGTGCATAAAGACATGTTCTTGACTTTGAGGAACCAGCAAATGAATCGGGCAGACATCTAAACCACTTTCCATCTGTGTTAACAATATGCAATGTGCACAGAACTTAGGCTAGTTCAGGACACAGATTGCATGCTGCTTTGGAATACATAGGTGAACTGCCCTAAAGAACATGGAGGAGTTCGCTAGGGAAGTGGTTCGGGTGAAGCACATACGTCATAAGGTAATAAGGCACAGGGTAACAAGTCACTTGCTTTCCTTCCACAATTAAAAAAGTAATTTGAGTTTTCTGGAAATGATTAGAAACTTTTACCTCAACAGTTAAGCATTCTAATCTGAATAGTTCTTTAAAAGTGATTAAAAACTAGCTGGGCAGTGGTAGTGCACACCTTTAATCCCAGCACTTGGGAGGCAGAGGCAGGCAGATTTCAGAGTTCGAGGCCAGCCTGGTCTACAGAGTGAGTTCCAGGACAGCCAGGGCTACACAGAGAAACCCTGTCTCGAAAAAACAACAAACAAACAAAGTGATTAAAAACTAAAATGCGGGGCTGGACAGATGGCTCAGCAGTTAAGAGCACTGACTGCTCTTCTGAAGGTCCTGAGTTCAAATCCCAGCAACCACATGGTGGCTCACAACCATCCATAATGAGATCTGACTCCCTCTTCTTTAGTGTCTGAAGACAGCTACAGTGAATTACATATAATAAATAAATCTTTAAAAACAAAAAAAAAACTAAAATGCATTCATTGGGTAGGTTTTATTTATTTATTTATTTACATCCCAAATGCTTCCCCCCTCCCAGTCCCTCCCCTCATCCCCCTTTCCTTCTCCTCTGAGAGGGTGCCCCCTATTTACCCCCTAGCCCTGTTGCATCAAGTCTCTGGAAGACTAAGAGCATCTTCTTGCACTGAGGCAGGATAAAGCAGCCCTCTGTTACATGTATGCCCGGAGCCTTGGCCCAGCCTGTGTATTGGATGGATTTGGTTTTATTTTGTTTTGTTTTGTTTTGTTTTAATTTATTTATTTTGTATAAGTAGACTGTAGCTGTCTTCAGACACACCAGAAGAGGGTGTCAGATCTCATTACAGATGGTTGTGAGCCACTATGGGGTTGCTGGGATTTGAACTCAGGACTTCTTGAAGAACAGTCAGTGCTTTTAACTGCTGAGCCATCTCTCTAGCCCCTTGGATAGGTTTTAAAGAACATCTTTCTACTAAATGAAAAGCTACCAATGAGACCATGTTCCTACTGTAACCAATGAGATCATGTTCCCATCATATTCTGTTTGTGTTTGGAGGTTCTGGGAATCACCCCAACACTTTGGCTGAGGGCCCAGTGCTGTGCTGAGCATATGCCCAGCCCCTTACTTTATTAGTATTATTTTAACCTTACTCAGGTTAGGAGTGATATACAGTTTGTTCTGTTTTAAGAGTCAGGAGCAGGCCGGGCAGTGATGGCGCATACCTTTAATCCCAGCACTTGGGAGGCAGAGGCAGGCGGATTTCTGAGTTCGAGGCCAGCCTGGTCTACAGAGTGAGTTCCAGGATGGCCAGGGCTATACAGAGAAACTCTGTCTCGAAAAAAAAAAAAAAAAAGAGTCGGGAGCAGTATACTAGTTTCATCTGTTTTAACAGTATCTTTAATGTACACACATAACTGGTAGTTACTGGGTCCAATTCAATACTCCCACCTTGAGGTGGAGTTGCAGCCTCTGTTCTGAAAACTGATTCAGAGGCTGTAGATCAATTTTGTTATAGATGAAGTTATACCTTCTTACTCCCTTGTGGGTAATACCTGGAATAATTTTATCTTTACAGGATGAGTGCTATCAAGTCAGGCAAGTGTTTGCTCAGAAACTTCACAAAGGCCTTTCCCGCTTACGGCTTCCACTTGAGTACATGGCCATCTGTGCTCTTTGTGCCAAAGACCCTGTGAAAGAGAGAAGAGCTCATGCTAGACAATGCCTGGTGAAGAACATCACTGTGAGGAGGGAGTACCTGAAACAGCATGCAGCTGTTAGTGGTGAGTACATGGTTGGTGAAAACTGTATCATATCTCCTGTCAGTTGCAGTGTTATAGAGTAAAACATACTACTGTCATTTATTACTGCATACACTTCTTTAAAAAGTCAGCATCTTTCAATAGCTGCTTTTCACTTCCTGTATTTAAAAAAATATATAAAGGCATGAGTATATTCAAGTCTCATTATCTTTTGTAAATGGCTAAATGAACAGAGAAAATCTGACATTTGAGGTGTCTGGGAAACAGATTTGTTTATTTATTTGTATTATGTCTGCACTGTCATGGGTCTTTGTTCTCAGTTGTAGCTAACAGTCATGTTGGTTGTAGATGCTGTTTTCACTTGCTCCCTCTGCCTCCCAAGGCAGTTGGTATGTTGCTTCACTTCTGTGTCTGTCACCTACCCAGTCATCCAAGTTGGATCAGAAGCATTCTTTGTGCATGTTTCTTTCCCTCTCTTCAGCACCAAATCCCATTAGACCTTCTTCCAGATGTCATGGCTATCTGCTGCTCCTAGCTGCTCTTGAGTTGGATTATCACAGATACTCTTTAATTCCCACTATGTTGTAATGCCCTGCTTCTGTCCCTCCCTTCCCGCTCCCACTGTACCACACTGCTGTATGCTGCCCTTCTGAAACAGACCAGGCTGTTCCTCCCTTCCATCTTGGTTGGAATGCATGTAGACTCTCAAGTGTTCGCAGGTGACATTGAAACACCAAATGGCTATGCGTATTTTATGCTCAGCTCATGTTTAAATTCTCCACTGAGTGGTTTGTGTGTAGGGTTACTTGCAGTTTTGCACAACTTGTTCTTTTCCATTTTGTTCTCAGCTCTGCAAATTACTTTCTCTTCTAGACTGAGCTGGGAAATATAGTGTACCACATTGAGTCATTTAAGATACATGTTTAGCATCACTTGGTCACTGTGACCCTCTTTCCCTTTTTCCTCACCTTGGAAAAAGTGAAGGCTATGTAGTCACATCCTACCTCTGCAGTTTACTGACTGTGTTTGGCCAAGTTACTTAATCCATGCCTTAGCTTGTTTGTTTGTAAAATTGCTATAATTATACTCACTTCTTGTGGTTGCTACATCAGTTGGAAAATGGTGTGTATAAAGCACCTGACATACAATGAATGGCCCACAGAAGTCATCAGTAATACTAGCTATTCTTAGTTTTGGTACTTTCTCCACAGCGCTCATCTTTTTATACTCTAGCAGGTGCCTTACATGGTCACATATATTTTTATATTACAGAGATACAGAGTAGTAAGCACTCTATAAGTATTTGACATAATTTAACTTAAATACCACTGTAATTTGAAATTGCTGGTTTTTTCTCTCATGCTTGCTCCTTCTTAACCATTTACACAGAAACTCTTCAAAGACAGGCTGGTGCTTATTGGCATATCTTATGCTCCAGGTTGAACATCTGACTAAAATGGAAATAGGTGATCAAATCCAAGTCTTTTTGTATACTGTTTCCCAAATATAGTTTGCATGCCTTTCTGACCTGTGCCATTCAATTTGCTGTCCTGGTCAACAGATTAAAAATACTTGGATTTAAACTGAAAAGTTATTTGTTATTAACACTGTCGGAGGAGCTCTGTTCTTTTGACCATTACTTCTATTTTTACACATATTCTGAGCACTTGTCAGAGAACATCAAGGCAAAGTCCTTACAACATAAGAAATAGATGTTACATCTCAATCTTGAATAGTATGTGTGGATCACTCTTTCCATGTGCATTTGAAAACTACATATTTGCCCTTGCTGATCAGCACCTAGTGTGCTAGACACTTTAAACTGCTTAGCATGTCTCTCAGCACAGAATGTTTGAATGTGTTCAGCCATGTTGTGGAAAAATCACTGGGATGTAGGAAAATATACAAAGAACATGTGATTTGATCTTTCTAACCTGAATGTTTTTGTTTGCTTTTTTTCTTTTTTTTTTATTTTGTTTTTGTTTTTCAGAAAAATTATTGTCTCTTCTACCAGAGTATGTTGTTCCATATACAATTCACCTTTTGGCACATGACCCAGATTATGTCAAAGTACAGGATATTGAACAACTTAAAGATGTGAAAGAGTAAGACTTTTTTCATCCCATTTTCCTATTTTCTAAAAATTGTTTTTACTTCCTTACTGCTGATAATGAGATATTAATTTTAGTTTTAATTATAGCTGTGTGTTTCATTTCGCTAAGGTTCTTTTTTAGTCTCTGGTCCGTCTTTATTTTTCATCTCTGTACATTGCATTTCTTACCCAATTTCCAAAATGTGACATAAACTATTAAACTTTAGTTCTGTTTCTCTGCAGCTATGGCATTACTTTCTTACTGAAGTAATCCACTCAACTTTCTCTTCAGTTCTCATCTTTTATTTTTCACTGAAATCGTAGGTTTTCATGTGAGGTGACTTGGTAATGTCCTCACCCAGGTAGCAAGTGGATGTTTCTTTGCAATGACTGTCTTTGTAAAATGAAAGAAGAATGTCATAATGGGCCACACTCACAACCAGGGAAGTAGTCTTAGTTATAACTTCATTGCTGTTCTCTAATTAAAGGTTATTGTCTGTGTAAAAACAGAATAGGGAATATCATGGTATTGAGAATTATTTTGAAATCAGCATAATTCCTAAAATAAACTTGAGCCTCAGATCCTACTTTTGTTGTTATAAATGGTAACTATTATGATTTTGAGTCAGTTAATTTAGTATGCTGTTGATAGACTAGTAAAAGATTTTGATGATTGGTTTCTTGATTCATGGAAATATAGTTATTTGAAATCTTGCAGGAAAATAAAAATTTAACTTACCATTAGCTTACTATGGTAAGGGGAAAATCTAGTATCTCTCTCTTTTATTTGCCATAATATCTATAATTAAAATACTATCTCTAAAAATAAATTCTATGTTAGAGTGGTTATCAGTAATGAAAAACTCTGGCTGCTTTTCTTTAACTGAGAGCATGTACTTGAGAGCTTTGCCTTTCTTGATTGCCCTGATTTTTTCATTCTATGGAGCACAATCTGAGCCATTGGATTTTCTTCTAGAATAGTATCTTACTTGATATTTCTTTTTCCTGTTATTTTCCCCTTTCTATATCAACTGTAATTCCATTCCTTTCTTACAGGAGAGAGGTTATTTAAGGTTTTTCATCAGTAAGGGAAGACAGTGTGTATGGGTGTCAGCCATGCTTTTCTTTTCTTTTTCTTTTTTTTTTAAGATTTATTTATTATTATGAATAAGTACACTGTAGCTGTCTTCAGACACACCAGAAGAGGGTGTCAGATCTCATTATGGGTGGTTGTGAGTCACCATGTGGTTGCTGGGATTTGAACTCATGACCTTCGGGAGAGCAGTCAGTGCTCTTACCCACTGAACCACACCAGCCCCAGCCATGCTTTTCTTTCTCATTTGTTAACTGTTCCTAACCTCTGGCTCAGGTGGTGTGTTCTTTAGAAGATGTCCTCTCAGGACTTGAGTTACCTCCTTGTATTATGGCCAGTCTTTACTATCATAGAATGAAGTTAAAATTGTTTTGTTCTTTCCATCTTGTGTTTCTTTTAACCTTTCTCATGCAGAAACTTGCTGACATCTGAGCTCATCTCTGCATTGTTGACCTGTTGTAGTGTGTGTGTGTGTAACATGGGCTTTCCTTGCTGAGCTTATCTCTGCATTGTTGACCTATTGTAGTGTGTGTGTAGCATATTGTAGTGTGTATATGTAACATGGGCGTTCCCTGCTGTTTCATTTTGATATGTAGCTGCTTCTATTAAACTTTTTCCTCTTCTGGAATTATAACCTAGGTTTATCATATTAGTATTGAGAATCATTCTATCAGTATTTAACAAAAGATTTTCTTGGTATCTTCTTTGTTCTTGTGTTCTTAGATGCCTTTGGTTTGTTCTGGAGATATTGATGGCTAAAAATGAAAACAACAGCCATGCATTTATCAGAAAGATGGTAGAAAATATTAAACAGACAAAAGATGCTCAAGGACCAGATGATACAAAAATGAATGAAGTATGTAATTCATGAAATTAATTTTGATGTCATGCTGGTTTAAATATTTTAAGTATAGAATATATAACTTCTTTCATGTTTATAAACATTTTTCTATTAGATAATTGGGATTGCTAGTGCAGAATTATTATACCAAAACTAGTGTTAATTTAGTAGTAATTCTAATACTGAATCATACTGATCTTTTTGCACTAATATAAGCCACAATATTTATCAAGAAGTTTTCTTTCATTAGTTTACTGTTAGTCTAAATACATGTTCTAGAATTACACTTGAGTCTAAGATGCCAGTCTTAATAACTAACTAAAAAAAATGCCATTGCAGAAACTGTACACTGTGTGTGACGTCGCCATGAACATCATCATGTCAAAGAGCACCACATACAGCCTGGAGTCTCCCAAAGACCCAGTGTTGCCAGCTCGGTTTTTCACCCAACCTGACAAGGTAATTACTGTAGAATTTGTGAGAGTTGGCATGGTGTATGTGCTCAGCACGAGGCTGTGGGAAAAAAAAAGATCAGTAGTAAGAGCTGCTGGGGACCACATGTGACCAGAGTGGAGTCTCGGAAGGTTAGATACTAGTTAGGAAGAGCCACAGTTTGTTTCATTGTCTAAAATTATATTAAGAGCACAGGAAAAAGTTTACCAGAACATTTTGAGTTAATAGTCTTTGATTCAAAATGGGAATTGGAATGCTGATATATAGTGTCTGAAACTGCAAGCCCTTGATAATGTGGTATGAAAAAACATAGCATAGACACTGGGATGGGCCCAAGGGTTTGGGAGCAATACAAGGATAGTCATAAACCACACACCAATACAATGTTACATAAGCCCTCTCAGAGACTCTTCTCTAAGCTTATTGAATAACAGAACTTGGGAAGCACCATTGTCATCTTTGTATTGAAAGTAGTATACCAATGAAGATCTTGGTCGCATATCTAGTTTTAAAATGATTTTGTGTGTTTACCTAAAGTTATTAAAGGGCCTGTCTCTTTTTTACACAGCTCACTTTGATATGAGCAGCATAGCAAGGGTCTGTGTGGCTTCGTGTCTTGAGTACTGTGCAGGAATGGGTGTTGTCTGGCACATTGATACTAGAATTGCTGTGTGGTTGGTCTGTTAGAACCACTGCCTGAAACTTCATGTTTGAACTAATTAGCTTAAATAAATATGAGCTTAAAATAAAATCTTTCGTGTACTTGCTGGCTTTCGTTTCTCACAGGACCTATTCTAGAGTCCACTGACTGCTTTTTCTCTTTGCTTACAGAATTTTAGTAACACCAAAAATTACCTGCCTCCAGAAATGAAATCGTTTTTCACTCCTGGAAAAGTATGTTTTGAGAATTGTTTTAGTATTTATGTTGTAGTTAATTTTAGTGTGATTATTGACCTAATTATGTTATTTTACTTCTTTAAAAATTTTTATGTCTCAAGGTAGGAAATATATAATTAGCTGTTTTCCATTTGTAGGCTTAAAGATTAATTGTGCTTATTACTATGTAGATGCCAGCTAAGATCTGCTTTTAAAAAAGCTTACAGCAAAACTATGAAGACCTTTATCCTTTAGAATTTTTATAGTAATCTAGATAAAAATCTTTAAAAAGATGTCTTACATTCTTCCATACCAAGGCTCTGTTTTCATAAGTGGTCTATATTTCATTTATTGTCTTAATCTGTGAAAATCGTTTCCTCCAAATAACAAAAACTCAGTTGCTCTATTACCGCTCGGGGTTTGCTGTTTGTCTGTTCTGAAACTACCTTGCTAGGTAGCCCAGGCTTACTTTGAATTTGCAGTACTCGTACCTCAGCTTCCTAAGTGCTGGAATCATAGGCATGCACTGTTACAGGTTTTTAATTTATGGAGTGATACTCAATTTGTTGTCTTTATTTTGCTTTGGGCTAGATAAATTTTGTGATTTGTGTGTAAATACATTGAAGTTGTTGCCAAGAGTTCTTAATATGGTTCTTTTAATGTTAACTGAATAGGAAGAGTTATGTATTTCTCGTTTCAGCCTAAAACAGCCAATGTTCTAGGAGCAGTTAATAAGCCACTTTCATCAGCAGGCAAACAGTCTCAGACCAAATCATCAAGAATGGAAACTGTGAGCAACGCAAGCAGCAGCTCAAATCCAAGCTCTCCTGGAAGAATAAAGGGGAGGCAAGTTCACACACAAGAGATGTCATGTTTTATATTTGATTCCAACAAGGCTGTGAGATCTAGAATAATACAAATACAAATACTTGATGACAGTGAGTAGAGATGAATTGGTAGTTACTGACAAATAACACGCGGCTTTCTATATATAAGTTTACTGGAGTAATCTCTGCTAGTACACACAGTAACTATTTGACCTCATGGTTTACCAGTTACACAGTTAGTTAGTTGTTCACTCATGGCTCATTGATACAGTGGAATAATACCTAAATCATTAAAAATAATGAGGTCAGGGACTGGAGAAATGCCTCAGTAGTTAAGAGCACTGGCCACTCTTCCAAAGGCCCCAGGTTTGGTTCTCAGGAGCTCACAGCCATCTGTAACACCAGTTTCAGGGGTTCTGACCCCCCTTTTCTAGCCTCTACAGGCATTGCATATGGTGCATAGACATACATGCAAACAAAACACTCCTACATAGAAAATTCAGGGGCCAAAGAGCTGGCTCACTGTATAAAACTACCTGCTACCAAAGCTGGTGACCTGAGTTTGATCCCTGGGACTAACATGGTAGAAGAGGAAAACCAACTTTTTTTGGATATCCTCTGGCCTCTGCATGTGTTTCAGTGCTTGAATGAATTCGTGCACGGACAGTAAATGAAACATGGTGGGGAGGGGTATTGTTTTTGTGTCATTTTTTTAAACAGTGAGATCTCTGCTCCCTTGGGAGTGAACAAGTGAGACCAATTGTGTAGAGTGCAGTGTTGCAGGGCCTTTACTTGGGAATAGCTTTATAAGCATAGTGGGTTGCACGCAGTAGAAACTTTTTGGGAAAACATACAACATCTTAACAGTGTTCATAATAACTTAATATGGGTGTGCATTTTATAATGTTTGACATTATTTGAATTTCTTTTTAGTATATGTATGTATAAACTTGATTTTAAAAGTAGTTTTAGGGCTGGTGAGATGGCTCAGTGGGTAAGAGCACCAACTGCTCTTCTGAAGGTCCTGAGTTCAAATCCCGGTAACCACATGGTGGCTTACAACCACCCACAATGAGATCTGATGCCCTCTTCTGGTGTGTCTGAGGACAGCTACAGTGTACTTAGATAATAAATAAATCTTTGGGCCAGAGAGAGCAGGCCAACTGGAGGGAGCAGTGGTCCTAAATCAGTTCCCAACAACCAGATAAAGGCTCACAACTATTTGTACACTTACAGTGTGTACTCATATATACATGAAATAAATAAATAAATCTTAAAAAAAAAATAAAGACTCAGAGAAACACCTGCTCCCACTGTTAGGAGTCCTGCAAGAACACCAGCCTACCAGCCATAACGTGTATACCAAGGACCTAGAGCAGACCCGTGCTTGATTGTCATGTACTTAACAGCTAATATCCACTTATAAGAGAATACATAGCCATGTTTTTCTTTCTGGGTCTGGGTTTACCTCACTTAGGATGATTTTTTTCCCCTAGTTTCATCCATTTGCCTGCAGATTTCATAATGTCATTTTTTTTTCTTTTAACACTTGAGCAATACTTCA